>BRDA01011142.1:0-23052 GCA_036984385.1 Crenuchus spilurus | reverse complement strand
ACTGATTCACAGTCAGTGTTGCTTCCTAACTGGACAGGTTGGTTTCACAGAAGTGTGGTTGACTTGAAGTTACATTGTGTTGTTTAAGTGTTCCCGTTATTTTTTTGAGCAGTGTATGTAAAGTGACATTTGAGGCCTAATGCTGATCATTTCCATGTGTTTCCCATGTCTGCAGGAGTGTCACAAAGCCAAAGGACCCAGAAGACGAGTGCTGGTTGTAAACACAAAGAGGTTTATTTACCTGGGCAATCCAAAGGCTTACAAGGGTTATCCAAAGAGTGTTCAGACAGCAGTCATAACACAGAACAAGACGACTCGTAATCCAGACAAGAAGTAACAAGGAACCAGGAACTAGGAATAACTAGTGATGAGTCGTACTGAGCCGAGGCTTCGGAGCGTGTTTTAAGTGTTTTATGAAGTGCGTATTGAGGCGTCTTTAAGGGTGAGTTTCATCACAGATGACGCCTGAAGCCTCGCTGGTTGAAGAAGTGGCTCGAGTGTTGGCCTAATTTATAAAGTGCAATGGATCCCTGCAATGTCACTGTCCCATCTTTGGAAAAAACAGCAACTGCTTTAACATCAACATCTCGTCTTATGGGATTTATTTAAACATTGACTGAAATCACGTTTTTTGACATTATTAGACCTGTATTATCATCACCCACACGTCAACAACAGACTAGATGAATGAATGAACCACTCAAAATGAAAATAAGGTGTTTTTATTTCTATTCATGGCCATGCTGACACTGTCAGCCAAGAGACCATCACAAACAGCTGAAATGACAATAGCGGTTTGGAGCAGCAGGGGGTCTGTGTGCACATAAAGCCTCGAGAAATTGTTTTGAACCAATTGGATGGAAATCTTCAAGGTTTCACGAGGCTTCATCTGTCCATCAAGAGAAAACGGTCCAAGGCAGAAAAAGGCAACAGTGAATCCAGACAACAAGAATTAATGAGAATCCAGGAACGAGGAACAACCGCAAACAACGAAAATACACAAAAGAATGAGAAAATTAGAGAACAGCTTAGTGACTGCGTAAAAAACTACAATATTCAGCAAATGAACTAAGACTGCACTGTAGCTTAATAAACTAGACTAAACCTGATTCAGCTGGGATCACATGACGCGAAGCCAGAGTCGCAAGACTCCCAAACGAGTTTTCGGAGCTGAAGCTTACAGAGAACACAAAATTTAAGTCACATGACTCCGGGGAATCCTGGGAGTTGGAGTCTATGTAGAACACCAAAGAGGAGTCCTCTAAATCAGGGGAACCATAACATGGGGTTCTTCCAGGGTCTCCAGTGTCCTCCCAGTCAAAGTTGCACTAAACTATCCTGGGGTGAGTGCGCCCAGCGATGGACTGACACCCTGTCCTGGTATGATTAGATTAACGTGATGCCCTGCCCAGTGCCCAGTTAAGGGGTAGAGTTAAGAGGATGGATGGATGGATGTTGATCATTTGGAGTAAATGACCATCCAATCAGCACCAACATTAAAACAAAACATCTTGAAATACGTCACTTGACATGTGATGAATATAAAATATGAGCCGGTTTAGCTTTATGAACTAAATTCTGAATGAAAACGAATTTTTTTATCATATTCAAATTTTTGGAGATGCTCTAGTACATTCAGTGACATACTCAGATATTCGTGATAACCACAACACAACATCAGATGGTTAAGCTTCTGCTGATGGTGTCAGATCCTCTAAAAAGGACATTCTGGAAGTCCATCTCAGCGACAGCTCCGAGACGGGTTCTCTTATGAAATATTCATACATTTTTACACATGACGTCTGTCGGCGCGAGGACGTGAACGCAGGAACTGATCTGCTGATTTATTCACAGCGCAGGTGTCTCCACTCGTGTGATCAGGAGACATGTTAATGTAATCAGGGCTGAAAAAGAACATCCTCAATCTGTTCTCTGCCATTAAAGTGCTGAATCAATGAGACGTCCACGGAGAACTTCAAGTGATGAGAGACCAGCGCTTTTCACTCACACTTTGTGAGGACTCGGAGACACGATGACTTAACCCCTGAGGAACCAGAGAAAGAGCATTTCTATCATAATACAGGATGTCCTAGAACATTGACACTGTTCCAGAACACTGGAAAACGTTTGACTGGGGAGAACATTTGGGAACAGTGTAAAAAAAGGTGGAGATCACAAGGACCCATCAATTAAGGAGAACTTTGTGGAACAATGTAAAAGTGGGAGGGAGTATATTTTATAACTGTGATGTGGGGAGAACATTTGAGAACCGTGAGAATGAAGAGAACATTCTGGAACAGTGGATGAGAACATTTAATAGCAGTGAGGATGGAGAGAACTTTCTGGAACAGTGGGGGAGATGCGTTTTTGGAACAGTGGTAGAGAACATTTGAGAATAGTGAGAATGGAGAGAACATTATGGAATGGTGGGGGAGAACATTTAAGAACAGTGAGCATGGAGAGAATGTTCTGGAACAGTGGGGCAGATAAGTTTTTGGAACAGTGGTAGAGAACATTTGAGAACAGTGAGGATGGAAAGAATGTTTTGGAACAGTGAAGGAGAACATTTAAGAACAGTGAGAATGGAGAGAACGTTCTGGAACAGTGGGGCAGATAAGTTTTTGGAACAGTGGTAGAGAACATTTGAGAACAGTGAGAATGGAGAGAACGTTCTGCAACAGTGGTAGAGAACATTTGAGAACAGTGAGGATGGAAAGAACACACCTGGCTGTGAGAACACATACCCGAAGTGATGGGCAGCCCCTATCCACGGTGCCTGGGGAGCAGCTTGGGGTTAGGTGCTTTACTCAAGGGGACTTCAGTCATGATCTGCTAGACCTTCCAGTCACAAGACCAGATCACTAACCACCAGACCACGGCTGCCCTCTCAAGCACGTTTCCCTGCACTAACACTAGAATTCCCAACCTGACAAAAATTTTCATTGTCTCTCTCCCCGCACTGGAATGCTGGAGCCATTAACACCCTTTGTCTGCTGCTCTGCTGCACTTGTCATGCAAATCAGCGTGTTGTCACACATTCAGTCTCACAGAGACTCTCCCTCAGTTTTACTGAGAGTAAGTCCTCTTTCCACAAAGGAAAAAAATATTTATATAAAATAATAGAGCAGGAATCATGCTACAGGCTTGCACGCTCATATTCACACAAACACACACACGAGCTGAGCCGAGCGAGCGGCCGAGGCCGAATACCAAAACTAAACTCGCCCTACGACATGCTCCCTAGACCCTACACACTAGCCCTCCAGACTCTCATTTACATCACATTGCCTCTCGAATGGCTCACAAGGTTTTTTTTTCTACAAACCTGGGAAATGCAGTGCTAATCCACCATTTTCCCGGGTTGAGTGAACTGTGCTTCACCAAAACAAGATGCTACATTGTAGCTACTAAGCTTCTTCATTGAGTATTTATAAAATAATAATTTTAATACTGAACATGTGACAATAACAGTGTTTCATACAATTCACACAATGCTAACTTCTGTTAGGGCTGCTATGTGATTAGCCGTCACCAAGCTAGCACTGTTGTACAGCTCAACTCGCTCCCTACTCCCTATGAACTATTAAGGATTATTCCACAATGGTTTTTAGTGAAGCCACATTAATACAGTTCAGTTATCATAGTCGTATAAGCTTCAGCCAATCAGATTTCAGAATACATACTATCAATGTAAGATGAGATCTGGCTGAGCGAAGTCGAGTGTCCAGCAGGGGGCGACAGCAGTGATGAGCGGTATAAAATTAACCACACGCCTACAGCCTGGACTGTGTTAATTACAACACCTCCAGTCCAGTTATATTAGTTAATATCAAACCTGTCACAGACTCGTCAGGAGTGGCAGACTGACAGGAGGGGTTAGCACACCTAGGAGAGCACACACACACAGTGGGACAGCTGGTGTGTACAACACGTTCGTCAGCTCCTGCTGGGGGTCTCTATCAAATCTCACTCTCCCTGACACAAACAAGGCACAAATGCTTTTATTCCAGTCTACCACAGCCCTGGCTTTCAGCAACACTTCAGATCCTTAAAAGAACAAAAAAAATCCAGTTCACACATTTACCCACATCTCTCAGATGTCGTCCATCAGCTACGACATGTTTGGAGTCCAAATTTAGCTTCGTTCGAACGGCAGCTGTGAGTCAAACACCAGCAGGTTAAAATACATTAAATTCTTCATCCTGATCAAACCTCTTTCAGATCTTAATGAAGGTCTCAGTATTCTTTTTAGGTGACTATTAAGTTCTAGTGATTGTTGTGTGTTGTTTATTTGAGCTGCAGGACGTTCATGTTCATGTTGTTGGAATGTTAAAAGATGTTCAATAAAAACGTTCTAGAAACATCTAGAAACCTTGACAGATTGAACATTCTAAGAACTCAATTTGCAACATTTGTAACATTCGGAAAACGTTCTACGAAGCAAACATGGCTTTGGCATGCATGGAAACAGCAGGAGTGTCTTCATAATGTGTGCCGTTATGGTTTCATCCACATCCTTTTCTTTTTCGAAAGCAGAAAGCTCTCACAGCTAGCATAGCAACGGGTTCACTGTCGTCTGCCATGTTTGTTTACATCTAGTTTGCAAGAAATTCCCACCTGCTCTCACGATATAGCAGTTCACATGAAAGTCCTGTGAGGTTTTGAGGCTCGGAGCCGTTGGTCAGGTGTGCTACTCATAAAGTGTGTGGTGTTACATTCAGGGCAGATGGTGTGATGTGGGTGTCTTTATGAATAACAACGATCAAGGATAGAAAAATCCGTGAAAATGGTCATTATGTGTGAGGTGTCTCACTTTTTCAACATTGTTTATGATTTTAAAGATGCTGTAGTGTGAACCAGGTTTTAGTATCTCTTCAGCGCTCTTATAGCTAATGTGTGCTGAGAGTTCTGGTTCTAACGGTGGATGCTGACCATTAATGGTGGGACTCTTTAATGTGTCTCCCAAATGTCAAAGAGCTTTGAGTGTCTAGAAATCACTACATTATTGTAACTGTAAGTACATAACTAAGTAAAAGAACAGTCCAGGTGTCATCGATAGCATTTAGCTAATGTTTTAGCTGCTACCTCCTCCCTCCCAATACAACACTGCAGATATGGAGGGTTTATAGACTTTTTAACTAAAAAGTATCTCTTTTAGGTTACCACAAATAAGATTTCTAATGATGGTTCTTATGTTCGGTTCTTTTCAGGAGCACCTTAAGGTTACGCCTTACCACAGGATGGAATGACAGACTAGAGAAGGAATGTTAAAAACAAAATGTCAGACTGATGAAACTTTATTCGACTTTGATGTTTCATGCATTTGAACCTGCACGCTTGGAGATACAGGTGTGGTGATACCAGGCTTTCCACAGTTCTTTAAACATCACTGAAAGTTGGACTACAAAGAACCTAAAAGCGGCTTTCAGTCTGTCACAACCCAGATCCTCCTGAACAATACTTTGGATTTTGTCTCAATATACCACAATAAAAACTGTGTTTCTGTTTATTCAACATGTCATCATCGATATGACGTCATAATAATCGACCCAATAAACAAAACACAGATTTGAAGTATTTTTTTCTATAAAAACATTAATGAACCATTTTAAAGATGGAAAATGTGAACACAGGTTGTAAATGTGAACATACTATGATGTTAAAATGATGACCAAATGAAGCCGATATACAACTACTTACAACAAAAAGCAGGTGTGAGGTTCCTTTTTTGTCCACTTGGGGGCAGCGTTGGCTAATGCTGCTCTATGTGGCTTCCTCATAGGCATCTCGCCCCTCCTCGCTACTTGTACAGACGTGTAAATATGACATTTATATCCAATTTAAATGGTTATAGTTCTGTTTTATCTTGGTATATCAACATCAAACTCAAACTAGTATTGAGTTTCATACCAGAACATAGTCTATAGACCAGAACATGGTCAACATAACTTTGTTTTATGCTGTGACGTCTTGACCCGGACACATAATTTGATGTATTTGGCATGACTGGCGACTCCAATCGCAGGTAAAATAAAAAATAAAAACTTTTATTTTATTCTTATTTACAATGTCATTAGCATTATTCATTTTTATATACTTATTTCATCACATATAAAATAAAAGACCAATTAATAATATTTATAGTCAAGTGTTTGCTTAAATGACTTTATTCTTTATATATCAGAATAACTATGACATCACACCGAGAGACAAATGTAATGGGACATCTGCTCATTCGTTTTACTTCCAAAATCAAGCAAATTAAAAAGAGTGCATCCTGCTACCTGCTATGTCCTTTCTAATAGATACAGAAGCACTGCTGTGAGGATTTGATTGCATTCATCCACAACAGTGTTACTGAGAAAAGGATGTTGGATGCTCACCATCACCTCATCCTAACACAGCAACACAGTGCAATACTGGGCTTTATACCCCTCTAGCCCACAACTGGCATTGGGCATAGTACCAGCAGGTTCATGTTTAGTCCAATTCTATTGGCAGTACTTCTCCACTAGAACTAGACAAGCTGTGAGTGTCCATTTGTACATCTGTGTCAACTTAAAGTACATTATTAGAGGAGAAAGCAGAAATAGCTGCTTTTTGGTGGGTATTAAAGGGTTAAAGACAATATGTGCATTAGGTGCATTCGATGTAGGCCTTTGCCCACTGCTATAACCCTATCTAGAACCCTACAGAACCCATGTTCTTACCAAACAGATCAATCAGAACGGGAGGAAGTTACCTGTGATGTCAGTCCTTCGGTCCTCCTCTGACTCCTCCCCTTCCTGCGGTCTCTTTGGAGCTTCCTGGACCTCAGGCACATAAAAATCCCCTTGTCTGGCCAACGGACTCATGTAGTGGATCAGCTGACCCGTGTAGATCTCCAGGAATGGATGAGCACATAGTTTTCTTTCCTGAGAGAGAGACAGAGAGAAGTGGCTGCTTAAGCATTCATTCAAAAGTATTTGGATCCGTCAGCTACACCAGTAGAATGAGATCCTGAGCCACACATGAGCCTAAGATGATGCCCAGTACCAAACGCCAGCAAGTGGGGCATACAGACCCCCTCAGCAGTGAGCTGTGGAATTCTCTGGCATGAGCTCCATCCA
Organism: Crenuchus spilurus; assembly: GCA_036984385.1. NCBI lineage: Eukaryota > Metazoa > Chordata > Actinopteri > Characiformes > Crenuchidae > Crenuchus > Crenuchus spilurus. Next base: position 15,943 of record BRDA01011142.1, on the reverse strand, counting down.
ATATGGATGAGCTAGAGTGATGTTTGTGATCCAGAACTCATCCCCCAAACATTCCCAACTTCAGCTCGGGAAGGTCTTGCTAATTCACTCATTAGCTGGACCAGGTGTGTTGTGAGCAGTCAAATCTCTTAAATGTTCAAGACAGACCACAGGCATTGCTAGGATGCCCACAGTGAACATCAATCTAATGTACAAACTTTACTTTCACTTTCAAAATCGTTCAGCCCCAAGTGGAACCACTGATGAGTCTCTCAAAGGGAGCGATACTCAGGGGCGGATTTAACCAACACGCAAACCACACAATTGCTTGGGGTCCCGGAGATCAGGGGGCCCCCTGCTGGCCAAAAGAGGTCGGCAAAAATAGACCGTTTTGGTTCTCTGATGATTTTTCCGTCCAAAAACAGTGTTACACTATATTAAAAAGAGACGGGTCGAGCACTAGGACCCAGCAAAAACAGCTACTCAGTTGGAAGCCTATTTCTCTTTAGACAGGCTCATCGGCTCTGTTCTTGCTAACGTGTGATTGGCCATCCCAGCGGTTACTTCGTCAGTGTCTGGACTTTCAAACCATCCGTCCGGCCATTATCACACCTTAATCCTTATCAGGGTCGCGGTTTTGATTTGGCCTGTAGTCCGTGTTCACCTGCTTCTCTCTCTCTCTCTGTGTGTGTGTGCGCGTCTACCTGTCTGTGATAAGCCATCCATTTACATGCCACTAATTTGAACTATTATCAAAATAATTCAGACTTTGCCGGTGCAATGTGGATTAGGTGGCAGCCGAAGGCGGGGTCCTTGGCGACCTGATCCTCGGACAGGGCAGCTAGCTGTTGGGACATGGACCTGGACGCCTCCCTAGGGAGGAGGCCCCGGGGAAGACCCAGGACACGTTGGAGAGACTATGTCTCTCGACTGGCCTGGGAACGTCTCGGTGTTCCACCCGAGGAGCTGGCTGAGGTGTCTGGGGAGAGGGAGGTTTGGGTTTCCCTGCTCAGACTGCTACCTCCGCGACCCGGCCCCGGATAAAGCGGTTGATGATGGATGGATGGATGGATGGAATTCAGACTTTCTGCTTATTTTTTACTGAGAAATGAGGAAAAATTATGGGTAAATGAGGTATATTGACCATACAGTCCACATAAGTGTAAAATTGGTGTTAATGAATTGGAGTGAAGTTGATTATCAAGGTGTAACACAGAATTGGGTGACAATTTTATATTACACGATTTTAACAGTCTATTAATATTTAATCATTAATATTTAATTAATGATTAATATTATTTTAATAATAATAAATAATAATAAGAATAAGAATAAGAATAATAATAATAAGAAGAAGATTTTTTTATTTATTAGTTATATATTTATTCGTTTATTATATAGTTATTATCAGTATATTATTATATTAACTAGTAATTCCTAATAAAATATTAAGAATAATAATGTTTAAGTAATGTTTAAAATGTATGTATAATAATTAATATGTATTAATAATCAATAATAATAATTTAATTTATGTGTAAGCTTGTACCGCACCATAACCATAAAAAAGAATCTGTTTGATCAGGGCCCACAGACAGGACATTGCTTGGGGCCCCAGAACTTCCAAATCCGCCCCTGGGAATACTCCGCTGAATCAGCATTACAACAGTAGTTCAGTATATTTAGTAAAATAACACAAATCCTGATGAAGCAGCTGTTCACTGTTTACTTAGTTTAAGCTGAATCAGTAGAGGGTCTGGAGAACAGGACGAGGACTAATCCATGATGAAGCCAGAACACAGCTGCTTAGCTTTGTGTTTGTGTTAGCTTCTGTTTGTGTGTGTTAGCTTGTGTTGTGGGTTGTGTTAGCTTGTGTTGTGCTTGTGTTAGCTTGTGTTGTGTTTGTGTTAGCTTGTGCTGTGTTTGTGCTACCTTGTGTTGTGCATGTTAGCTTGTGTTGTGTTTGTTAGCCTGTTTTGTGTGTTAGCTTGTGTTGTGTGTGTTAGCTTGTGTTGTGTGTTATCTTGTGTTGTGTGTGTTAGCTTGTGTTGTGTGTGTTATGTGTGTTAGCTTGTGTTGCGTTTGCCAGTGTTAGCTTGTGCTGTGTTTGTTAGCCTGTTTTGTGTGTGTTAGCTTGTGTTGTATTTTATATAACACACGTTATTAAACTTAATTATGTCAAACCTTATTTATGTCAAAACTTATTTAAATACAGTCATTCATTTCTGACTAAGTACAAAACTTATTTTGGGAAATATTTTAATTGCTAATTTTATAAGAATTTATAGAAATGAAGAACCATGTGCTGTATTCGCCCAAATGTTTGATTTGGTTTATCTCTAATAACGTGTACTTGTCCACCTGCAGTATCCACCTGCACATCCTTAACAACACCATCTCTCTCTTTTACTCTTTCCCCCACCCTCCCACTCTTTCCCTGTGATCCCTCGCTCCACTCTAGAGGATGACAATCTCACATACCCGCCTCTCCTCACTGCCATTCTGTTGTTCTTTTTATTTGTATTTTTCCTACCACTCACTACTATCTCTCTCTCTCACACACACACACACACTTCAATAGAGGAAGAGATCAGAGTACTAATGTTGGAAAGATCAGAGTTGTCTTTTTCCATCTTTGACAAAAAAAAACGGTCTGCCCCACTTCTGTGACAACATCTGGTGACAGTGCATCTATAATAACTACAGTGCTGGAGCTTCGGGGCCCAGGCTGAGATCTTCTGGTGCCTCTGAGAGTTTTAGTGTCCCATGTCACCCAAGTCTGCAAATATAACCAACTCCTAATCACACTCACACTATTTGTGCACTGACTGCACTCTCCGACCACTTCTGTTGCCAACATCGAAGGGCGTGTCTGTCTGCAGCGCCGGATGTCAATCATGAAGTTGTGGATTTCAAATCAACTTTAAATTAATTATCTTCTCAAGTAAGGCAAGTTTATTTATACAGCATCATTCATACACCACAGCCATTTAAAGTGCTTTACAAATAACTAAAATAATACTAAAATAAAGCAGCAGAAAAAAAATTAAATAGTTAAGCAGATGAAAAGTACAGAGGTACCTTACATCCATATATCCATTATCTTATCCACTTAATCCTGATCAGGGATTTGGCATAAAGTTAGTCCCCTACCTGCCTCATTAGGCATAGGCATGGTATTACAGAGTATCCTAGCCAAGCCCAGGATGAGGCGCTAATCCATCACATCACACACACACACACACACACACACACACAGGGTCATTTAGAGTACCCAATTCACCTGAACTCCATGTTTTTGGACTGGGGGAGGAATCCAGAGACTCTATAGGAAACCCCTGTAGACACAGGGAGGACATGTAAACTCCACCCAGATGGAGAAAGACAGATAGATAATTAGAAACATACAAAGAGATGGACAAACAAATTATGAGACAGCCAGAGAGATAAAGAGACATACAAACAGACAGACAGACATAAAACCGTTAGACAGGCAAATATAAATATACAGAAAAATATACATACAGCTAGACAGACAGAAACAGAGGTATGTATGGATTGTGCATCCCTAATTTGGGCAAAAGGTCCCTTAAGAAGAAGAAGAAGAAGAAGAAGAAGAAGAAGAAGAAGAAGAACAAAAAAGAAGAAGAAAAAAGAAGAAGAAGAAAAAGAAGAAGAAAAAAGAAGAAGAAGAAAAAGAAAAAGAAGAAAAAGAAAAAGAAGAAGAAAAAAAAGAAGAAAAAGAAAAGAAGAAAAAGAAGAAGAAAAAGAAAAAAAAGAAGAAAAAAAGAAGAAAAAGAAGAAGCAGAAGAAGAAAAAGAAGAAAAAGAAAAAGAAAAAAAGAAGAAAAAGAAAAGAAGAAAAAGAAGAAAAAGAAAAGAAGAAAAAGAAGAAAAAGAAAAAGAAGAAAAAGAAAAGAAGAAAAAGAAAAGAAGAAAAAGAAGAAGAAAAAGAAAAAAAAAACAAAAAAGAAGAAGAAAAAGAAAAAAGAAGAAGAAAAACAAAAAAGAAGAAGAAAAAGAAGAAGCAGAAGAAGAAGAAGAAGAAGAATCTATACTAATACTGCTGTAGTGCTGAAGTGCTGTGGTGTCTCTGCGCATTAGAATAAACAATATAACACAATATACTGTCCATGTGTTCTATTTAATATGTGTTTCGTGCAATATGGCCGCAGTCTGTGACTCACAGTCACGACGATACATAAACATCTGATTCATAAATATACATAAAGCATTAAATATTCACGGCCTCAATCAGGAGTCACCAGAACAGCCTCCTCAGGACGAGCAGCGGCTTTATTAACACACAGCATAATAAACGTATATATTTCAGTGTCTGCAGACTGATGTTATTGGCGCTGTAGTGTGAAAGCTTCTGTTATTGAGTGCAGCTGTAATTCAGTCTACAGAAAGAGACAGGCTGGAAAAGTTGACTCAAACAATCAGATCTGTACACTTTTCTCCTTCAACTCATACGCAGCCGTTCAGCCCAGACACCCTTGAAGGTTGTTAAGTAAAGCAATGGGTGTGGAAAGAGACAGACAGACAGACAAAGAGAGACAGACAGAGATAAAGACAGACAGACAAAAAGACAGACAGACAAACCGATAAAGTGACAGACAGAGAGATAAAAAGACAGATAAAGAGAGAGACAGACAGACAGACCAATAAAGTGACAGACAGACAGAGATAAAGATAGACAGACAGACAAAGAGAGAGACAGAGATAAAAAATAAAAAGACAAAAATAAAGAGACAAATGACAGAGACAGACAATTGCACAAACAAATAGACAGAGACAGACAGACACAGACAGACAAACAGATAAAGAGACAGGTAGACAGACAGACAAAATGAGATGAAGAGACAGATTACAACAATTAATTGTAGCGTTGGTAGCTGTGTGGTGATAAGAGCCGTATGATACAGGAGTTATGATACAATACATTACAACACTAATTATAGGAAAACTGCTGCACTCTTACACTACTTGTTTCCATTGGAGTGGAAGAGTCTAATGGCTGAAGATTACAACACTGCCATCTGGTGGTTAGTTGGTTAAACATCAAGACACATGAAAAAATCATTAAGCTAAGTTTACACATAAACTGTTAATCACAAACCAATACAGTATCACAAACATGATATTGTGATACTCAGGTCTGTCCGGTCCTTCACCAGGTGTCCTCCGGCTCTTACAATCCCACTGATCCTTTGCTGATAAGATGATAAGACTAGGCACTCCTGGACTCTTTTAAAGTAGCACAAAGTAGAAAACCATGAAGGGAAATTAATAAAAATATCCCACTGAGACCTCATTCAGCTGCTGACAGTCAACACTGGCAGGCAGTGCATTAATAGTGGTGCACGCAAACACAAGGACAGCAGAAGGATAATTACAGAGCTAGACTGGGGATCTGGCACAATTACACAAAAATAAAACCTAAAATCCATTTTCACTTATTGCTTTCTTCAAGAAGACCAGGAGGAGATATGATGAGCAGATGAGGGTGAAAGAACAGCCTATTGATTCATTGACTGAGGTTATATGTAATTCTAAGGCCATTACTCATCGACAGAAGAGACAACAGGCAACAACACAGCAACACAGTGCTGACAGCATTACATCCATATCAGCACTCATGAGATTTCTCAGGAGGGATTAAGAACTGGTCTGGAGGCTGCTGATATTTCAAGTTAATTGATCTTTGAGAAGTTGCCTTGGGCTTGTTGAGAAATTCTTTCGCATCGTTCTCATTGTTTAGGCCAGGAAATTGGTCATTTCTCCACAGTGGAGACTTCAGTGGTGCCCCCATCAATGTTTGGGGCCCTACAGTGCTTGATGTGGTCCTCCAGGTGGACGGTCACTTCCGGTTGAGTGGTGCGTGTGGTTAGGTTCAAGTGTGTAATAAAATTGTATTGATTGTAAAGTGTCTTTGGGTATCAGAAATGCAAAATATGTGTAACATTCATTCAAAAGAGATGGTCTGAATGTATGTGTTATTTACATATTATTGTCAGTGTACAGGCTCCAACATCTCTGTGAAGTATCATTGGGAAAGTTCTGGTCGTTGTGAATGAGGTAAATGGAAGTGGACCCCAATCTGGCCTCAGACATTTACACCTGGTTTTCCACCTTCCTGAAAAGATCCCAGCGGTGCCTCCAAACACGAGTTCATCTTCCAGCCTCATTCAGCATCTTGTTTCTGACTAGATAAGTAATAACACCATGTACTTTACTGATATAAACTCTCTACAGGAAGTGCCTGGAGGAATAAAACCAGTGAAAAAGTGTATTCAAAAGAAAAGAAAACAAACAGACAGAAATATGAGCAGAAGCAGGAGACAGGAAAGAGATGAAGAGGCCTCACAGTTTCTAATCCAAAAGCCAAAGAAAAAGATTTGCTTATCTTTTCTACTTCAAGTCTCTTTCATTTTCCTTTACTAACAGACAGAGTGAGAGAGGCTGAAAACAAGTGAGAAAGAGAAAGAAAATGAGACAGTGAGTGTGAAACTAAGAGAGAGCAACAAAAACTGAAGACAGACAGACAAGAGACAAGAAAAACAGACAAAGAGAGACTCAATTAAGAGAGACACAAAAGAGAAGCGAGAAAGATATAAGACACAAAAAAAATAAACTCAGAGAGAAACTACGAGGCTGAGAGAGAATGAGACAGAAAGAGTAACAGAGAGATGCTTAGAGAGAGAAAGTGACAGACAAAAAGAGAGGGGGGCTTAGAGAAATACATAGTGAGAAAGACAGAGGCTTAAAGAGAGAGTGAGAGAGGCTTATAAAGACAGAGACAGAATGAGAAAGAGAAAAAGGCTGAGAGAAAGAATCAAAGAGAATGAGAGAGACAGAGACAGAAAGAGAAAAAGGCTTGGGGAGAGAAAGCGAGAGAGAGAGAGAATGAAAGACATTTACAGACAGTGAGACAGTTGCAGAAAGAGACTTCATGAGAGAAAGAGAGAGACAGAGAAAGAATGAGAAAGAGAATGAGAGAGAGATGCAGAGACAGAGAGAGAGAGATTTCTCTTGTTGCTTTGTATCTGCAGGTGATCCAGATGAACCTGAGAACAGAATCTGACACAGATCTGCTGGATGCTGCTGGATGCTGCTGTAATCTGTGTTGGGTGTAAACGGTCAATCAGTGGCAGCTTTGACGTGTTTAACAGGAAGCACAAAGCTGCTGCCAGGTAGATTTCCCATGGTTCTGAGTGTGATTTCATTTTTAACACAGGCCCACATAGCACATCACTGACTACAGCATCAACAAAAGACTTCAGAAATACTCACAATATTTATACTAACGTGGAGGAGGAACGGTGAAAATGTATTTATGCTTACAATCACATGGACACGGGTAAACATGATTTAGAACAGTGTGACGGACAGAATAAAACAGCCGGAGAGTCGTAATTCATGCTTGTGCATCATGAAATTTAAAGTGACAGCCTCATCATTTTACCACAACATAGTCCTGTAGCTTTACACCTATAAGGCTAATGTAGCTAACAATCTGGAAACTAATGTTTACCAGTTAGCATTGCACTAACTGCACTCCTCGGTCATACTAGCCTTTCCACAAACATCAGCAATCTTAAAAAATGTGGTTTGTGAAACTTTAAATTATCTACAAACACAATAATGATCTATAAACATGCGATAAAGTACATTAGCAAAGCTAACATTTTAAGCTGTTCCATCACACACCTACCAGTACTCCCTATTTTTAACCCTTTCTCTTGCTGTGTTCCCTACTGGTAATTTATCCTGTTAGTCCCCCCACTGCATAGCGATCCAAATCCAAAGGATATTTCACAGCTTCTGTAGTGGGATATGTGTTGTGGGACATGGCAACAGACTAATGTGCCTCTTTCACAACCAAAGGCTGGCAGAATGCTAAGTACTCAGCATACCTGTGGTACTCCTTGTGGGAGACTCTCTTTCTCCTGTTGTGTTCCTTACTGGTAATGTCTCATCTTAATCTACCTATTTCAAGGTGATCCAAATACAAAGGACATTTATGTGTGTGAAGTGTGTTGTGGTATCTGGCAACCCACAGACTCTATTTAATTATGTGCCCAGGGGAGTCATTAGGGGTTGGCATCCATCCATCTATCCCCTACCCCTTCACTGGGTGCAGGGCAGGGCATCTTAGCTAAGCCCAGGACAGGGTGCCAATCCTGCCAATGGATGCCAACCCCTAAACCCACGTACACCAACACCAGGACAATTTAGAGTAAGTCTATGGTTTTGGACTGCAGGAGGAAACCGGAGATCCCGGAGGTAACTCACGCAGACACGGGGAGAACATGCAAACTCCACCCAGATGGGGACTCAAACCCAAGACCTCAGTGCTGAGAGGCAAGTGTGCTAACCACCAAGCCACCATGCCACCCAGAGCTTGGCACTTGGAACACAAATCCCCAGTGTTTGTTGAAAGTGAAAGTAAAGCTTGTGCGCTCTCCACTTGGACTACATAGGTTTGCTGTGTGTGAGGACCCCCCACCTTGGGCTAAAGTTTGTAAACAGGGGAACTTTGCCAATAACCTGGTGAATCACTCTTTTTTACACTCCTAACGCTGGCAGGTATGAATTCAGGTCAATTAAGGGCTTTAAGGGTTATCTGAACATCAGACTCATCATCAGGACCAGGTTTGGGTACCTCTGCTCTAGTTTTTCATCCACTAAAGTGGTCCGACATTCACTGTGATTCAAAAGAAAAATAGAAAAGATTTTGGGAAGTTCCATAAGAAACCCAAAAATAATAACAAATAAAAAAAACATCAAGAATCCATTATGAAAAAGATAAGATGAAATCCATCAGTCAGTGTCCATCTCATCTTTCTCCAGAAAGCAATCCTGTCAACACGGCCACAGTCAGACCAGCTCACAATGGGCGGCCTTCCCATCATGCTCGCTGCAGGGCAGGCAGGACAGAGAGGGTCATGGGAAGTTTAATATACACATTGGTACAGGCTTGGGGAAGGTTAAACTGAACAGCTGATTGTGGCATGTGGAGTCACTGAGGAAGTAAGTTACTAGACTGTAGTGTATTTAGACTCGCCTTAACATCAAAACCACCTCCTTGTATCTACACTCATTGTTCATTTTAGCTCCAGTGACACTGACGTGGTGGTGGTGTGTTAAACACTGTGTCCATTTGCTGTCCACTCTATTAAACACTCCTACCTTGTTGGTCCACCTTGTTGATGTAAAGTCAAAGACAGTTAATCATCTGTTGCTGCAGAGTTGTGTTGGTCCTCGAATCCTTCAATGATGCTCATTGAATATAATTGTAATTGTAGACCTACTAAGTGGTCAGTGGAGCTAAAATGGACAATGAGTGTAGATACAAGGTCTGTGTATCTAATGAAGTGGCTGTATGTGTGGTTAATGATATGTAAATAAAGACCTTCTGATTGCTGGAGGTTAAAGTGATGCGGGAAAACTCATCCAAAGATCTTCACTAGTATTTTCCGTTCAATTCTTTTTTTTCCAGTTTCCCATCGTCTGTAGGTTCTCATGGCTCAGACTGAGGTCAGTGGTCAGAAGGGAAACACCCACTGATCCTTCTTTACAAATCAAACACACATGCTCTGGAACAAACAATTTAAATATGACTGAAGTGACTTTACTCTGGTCTCAGACTCAGACTCACTGATATCTACAGCGGGTTAAAGCCAGGTCACCCAGAATTCATATTAGCATATTATTCCACTTACCTCAGATGGAGTTGATCAACCAAGACTTAAGGTCTTTTCACACCTACATTGTTTGGTCCGGACTTTCAGACTTTTCAGTTTGGTCCGAACCAAAATAGCAGGTGTGAAAGGGGTCGTGAACCACGGTCCAGACCAAAGGAGCAAAATTTGGTCCGACCAAAAGAGGTGGTCTCGGGCCAGATATACTGAACCATGGTCCGGTTCATGTGCAGTATCGAAACGCTTTTCTAGAAGGTTCATACTTTCGGACCAATTACAGGAAACGGAGCTGCAAAGACAGGCAGGATCTCTTGCTGCTTTTTCCTCCTTATCTGTCGGTGGTGACACAGTTGCTTCCGGATCAGCATGTTCATTTGTCAAATTTGAACTACCCTAGAGTACTTTGCCTGAAGCTGCTGATGCTGGTATAAATACCATAAGAACAGCACTACTGTGGTAACAAAATTTATCTGTTCATTCATTTTATCCTAGAAAAGCTTCCCGCCGAATTAACTACGCGCTGAATTAGCAACACTCCAACATCAGATGCATTTCCTTCTACAAACCAATCAGTGTCAAGTGTAGGAATATGGACCCCACGTAAGTGATGACAACAGGACGTAGCTGTATCATACAAAAGTCTTTGGTGCGCTCGCAAAAATGCAGTGTGAAAACAAAGCTAACAGGACCAAATATATACAAGGTAACAAACACACAAGCTTTGGTTTGGACCATGAACCAGTCTACTAAGGCTAGTTGCTAACTAAGTTTGGAGTCCAAATTTAGCTTCTTTAGTTTAGAAAAGGAGCTATGAGGCTAAGGTTCAATAACAACAGTCGCCTAATCAGAACCATATCTGTAAAGTTTATTCCCATTTATTTCTCCTCAATCTTGAGTAGCCAAATTCGCTAGGACACTCCCAATCACATATATCTCTGACGCTAGGAGGGTGAAGACCAGCATGTCTCCTCTGAAACATGTAAAGTCAATCAATGACTATACATCGTCGTTGGGGAGCCAACACGCTCAGAAAAAAGCACAGAATACATCAGCTAACAGACACCCGAGTTACTAATGTTTTGGTAGTGATGTGGAGGGAGCGCCATCTATGCCCGATTTTGCTCTCTCAAGCCCCGGCTGCAGATGGTGAAGCAGCATGACTGGATGCCTTATCCTGCTGTGCCACTCAGACCTCTGAAGATGGCGACCAAAAATCCTTGAACATTCAAATAACGGAGAATATCCAGCAAAGTGGATTAGCATCAGTCAGCTTTTAAGAGTTGAATGGTAACAATTTATAAAAACATGTCAGGTGGACGTCTCAGTGAGGTTGTGACCACACGGTCGTTAGTAGCTAACTAATAGGACACAACTGAAGTGCCCTTAAGCAAAACATGTTGTTGATAGGGTTGCCCACGTATGCTCACTGCCGCCTAGTGAGTGACTGTGTGTGTTTCACTGCACATTTGGGTTAAATGGTGTGTGCAAGCATATTGGTCAATGGTTGTGCACCAACACTCACAGGAACATCTAGAATCATGTAGATGTTTTGAGTTTTCTCCGTTAATAAATATGAATAATGGGAGCAATGGTAATTCCCACCAAATGCAACAAGTTTTTGGGACTTTATTTTCACTTTCAAAATTCATGGCTGACATCAAAATGATTATGATGATTATGTGACAGCTCCACTGACTCCATTTTCAAGATGGCCTCGTTCAAGCCAACCTAGCTTTTGGTTGGTTGTGCAGCTTCCGATTATTTTTTTTCCTGCAACAGTAAGAGGTTCTTCTACCTGATATCTTCAAGACCAAAGGAAATTAAATCAGCTAGTACCGTCCAGAATGTGGTCTCTGTGGTTCTCTGCTGGACAATAAAAAAGCAGGACGAGACTTTGGTTTTGGATACTTTTTTGGGAGAATATTGGAGAGATAAATGAATCCTGGACCAAATCAAAGCTCAACTTTCAGTCCAGATAACCAAACGGAAGATCTCTAATTTTGGACACAAGATGCATGGATACAATCAGAGGAATCATGAAAAACCACTAACAAACCCAACGACCCAAACAGAAGACAATGTTCTGGAGAAACCATCCATATGGTCACCAAATGGGTCACATTTATATTCAGTATATTGTCATATTTGTCTTTATTCGGCTTATTGTGATGACAAAAGAGTCAAAAATCATAACAAACAAACATATTTCACTTTTATTGTTGTAAACAAGACAACGTTTGACACTAATAGGAACGCTGATGGATTTTTCATCTCGGATCAAGTTCATTTGGCCATTCATCTGCGCCATTCTGTCCACACAGGTACATTTATTATTAGAAGAAAAACACAAAATGACTATCAGCACTCTTCCACATATGGCCTTAACTATTCTCAGGATTCGTGAGGATCTCCTGGGCCAGACCATCCATCCGTGCCAAAAGCCATCTGTCCCTCTGTCATTAATAACAATGTTTTAATAAGGTAATCAAAGCGATCAGCATGTCTGATAATAAACAGCACACTGTGGCTGTCATGAAAACTCTTTCAGTTCCTCCATTTCCAGCTGCATTGATCCACTGATGATCAATTCATGACAAATGGATGTTAAGAATACACTTTTAATCTTTTTCCAACTGCTTTGCTGTAAAGAAATGCCAAAGAAACAAGACCTGAAAGATTATTTTCTGGTTGTAAAATAAGACTGACTGCAATTGGTCCCATTTATCATAATAAACACCTTTTCTTCTACTTACAAACACAAATGTGGCAGAATGAACACAATTTATCCACATATTTCAATGAGCTAACAGAAATGATTACAGACTTCTACAGACACCTAAAGCTCTCTGACGTTTGGGATATTAGACAGCCACTGCAAACATTACCAATGGACAGCATTCACCTGCAGCCAGGTGTGTAGTATAGGGCTGCCATGATTATGTCGACTATTAAAATAGTCGACGACTATAGGTTAGGTTTCTTTTTTTACTTTCTTTTTCTCTCCAAACTGCTGCGTCTGCCTTTCTGTCCTTGACGCACATGCGCAGTAGTGGTAACCGGGGTAGGCCATGGATGACGTCACAGGACATTATACAGACAGGCTCTGCTATCATGGCTACCCGGCAACGAAGCTCAAAAGTGTGGGATCATTTTAAGAAAATTAAAGAGAAACGTGTGCAGAACTTGCCTTCCACGGCAGCACAACTGCGATGCACGAGCTCCTGAAAAGGAAGCCTGTGGCTGATTGTGACAATGATGAAGAGGGACCGTCATCTCGCTAAGCTATATTGCTAGTTAGCTGCTAAAATTAGCGTAAACGGAGAGTTAACTTGCTGCTTACTCATATTGATAGCTGTAAAAGTTAACATTAGCGATGACGATTTGATTCATTAGCCTTAGCACACATTCATGTGTTTTCTGTAACGTTACAACAGTCATGTGTTTGAATAGGAATGTTAATGTTTTCTAAAGTTACGTTTCAGTTCTAAAAAAGTACAGTGGTAACCCTACTTACAAGTTTAATCCGTGCAGGAGCCGAGCTCGTTAGCTGGTTTGCTCGTTAGCTGGATACATTTTCCCCATAAGAATACATGTAAAACTGATTAATCCGTGTCAGCCGGCCAATATACAGTATACTTTAATATGTAAATAATGTGTTTATATGGGTTTTTAAAACATAAACAAGACGACGACGGTGCTCGTGTAGGCTGGTGGCTAAGGAGGACAGGAGGACGGGCGTACGTGTATGGCATGGTTACACTTATCATATGAAAAGTAAAAGTAAAATGTATCTAACTTTCTTGTTCACTACCTTTTGCTGTCTTTGTGTCACTTTCACTAGCACTTTCACTTTCACTGGACAGCGGTCAAAGGTAATGACTGACCTCTTCTTCTACGCTAGCATATAGGGGATGCTACGACCGCAGCGCCCCTAGCGGTTGGCATACTTGATCTAATTTAGGCTACTCGTTACTTGGAATTTTACTCGTTAACTGGAACAAAAATATTCCGAGATCTCGACTCGTTACCTGGAATACTCGTAAGTATGGATGCTCATAAGTAGGGGTACCACTGTACGTTCTTCAATGGACGGCTTTGTTACAAAGCCAGCTACATGCACACCATAATATACGATAAGCTGTATGTTTTATATTCAATTAACGTATGACCCGATTAGTCAAGTAATAAAAAAAAAACCATCAGTGATTAGTCGAATATAAAAATAATCGTTTGTGGCAGCCCTAGTGTAGTAAGTATGTGTGTATTCACTCTGGATGAATTCAGTGCAGAGAGGAATTTCCCTACAGGGATAAATAATACGTAACTCTTCTTCTTCTTCTTCTAAGCAACACTAGCTGTTTGAACAGAATTTCTCCACTTATTTGGGACATCTAAAGAATTCTGAGAAAACACATTTTCTAAAGGCTACATCTGTGCACATTCAGAGACACAAAGATAAAATACCCCTTTTAGTCCCAGAAACCATCACCATGGTCTGAAAAAAAGACCAATCAGTCCTGAAAGCCTAAATTAGCCTCTCCATCTCGATTGATCAGGCTCTAATTCCCACTTTCCTAACCCTTCTCTCTTCCTCCGACTTTAAAAGACTATAATCCGCAGGACTGTGGGGTGGACAACTGTCAAATGTCTGTGAAAAACACAGGGGATGAGTGTGCGTCTGACAGTCCTCTCCATTAGCGACCACTGGATCGCTAAAAATACACTCAACTGAAGACAGCCAAAGTCTGGGATGCTTTTCTCGTCTCCGGTAGAAAACTTGCACGTGTGAAGCTTTGTAGTCACAGAAAGAATGTTACTCATTATCTTTGAAGCTACGTTTGGCTAATGCATAAAAGTTTACTTATCAAAACAGGCTGCCTGAATGTTAACAGAATATTAGGAAAATTAGTAAACCTAGCTGTAGAAATTAGCATTAGCATTAGCAAGCAATCAGTCTGAACATTAACAGAACTAGCGCTCTGAACATCATCAAATATAGGTGTCTGAATATTAGGAAAATTAGCAAACCTAACAATCTAAATTAGCATTAGCCAGCAATCAGTCTGAACATTAACAGAACTAGCACTCTGAACATCATCAAACATAGGTGTCTGAATATTAGGAAAATTAGCAAACCTAGCTGTCTAAATTAGCATTAGCAAATTAATCAGCCTGAATACTAACAGAACTTGTGCTCCAAACATGATTAAACCTATGTGTCTGAATATTAGAAGAATTAGCTAAACTAGCTATCTAAATTAGCATTAGCACAAGCCACAAAAGAAGGGAATGACAGCAGTAGGAGTGACAGCTTTGTATAAATTTGCGTTAATTCTTCAACACTAACATTTTTTAGGCAAAGTATTAATAGGCGTACTTGATTAAACTGCGTTTACTGTTTGCGTTTGCTTTAAAAAGCCTTCCTAGTGTTTCAGTCCCTGTCCGTAACTAACATTTAACTATTGAAATAAACAAGCATGTTATAATGTCTTGGGAGTAAAGGAGCAGACTTTTCGAGCCTTGATTCATCTCAGTGTTTCATGAATTGTCAGTTTTTCTTTGATGCTGTCACCCTAGAATTGCTCATTAAGACTCTCTGTTGAGCATCTTCATGACAATGTCTATTTTAAAAAGTGCTAGAAACAGCTTCTGACTTCAGTATTCATATGAATATTATTCTAAGATCAGTGTCAGCAGATCGCTGATCAGAACTGTGTCATGGCACCATACACAAATGTCTTAGATGATAATAATCTTGTTTTATACAACTGTATCAAAACCTGACTCTTACATATTAGTTCATACTCAAATGATAATAAGATTAAAAATGGCTGCTGGGAGGCTCTTAGCTTTAAAAAACGTACAAAAACAGTATGTTAAAGAACAGGATTTGGCAAGAAACTTTTAGGTATGCACCACATACTCAGCAACCGACATCATCATTTGGTCAAAAATGACAAACAAAACACTTTAGATGTTCGGCTGAATAAGTGAAAAAAACATTTTTACCAAATAATAATGTTTTAACTGTTTTCTAGCCCGTGACTGTAGACATAAACCAGAGTGTAACTTTACTGTGGTAAAGTTAGATTAATACTGGAAATTCATTTGACAGAATTCTGCTTTTCCTCACCAGTTAACAATACTAAAACATTTGACTGGATACTGAACACTGTTCTGAATTTACATAAATGATTATAACATTAGTAACTAAACTATCCACCAAAATAAGTCTTGTAGTTAGTCAGGAATGAATGA
>BRDA01011141.1:0-10362 GCA_036984385.1 Crenuchus spilurus | reverse complement strand
ACTGTGCGCCGATACATTATACAACACTTCCTCCTGTACTGTGCACTGATACATTATACAACACTTCCTCCTGTACTGTGCACTGATACATTATATACAGATCTCTGCACAGATCTCAGGGTGAAATAACCAACATCTCTCATGCTGTGTCCACGAGGATACCTGAGGACTTTAATGTCTCACTGCAGCGACAGGTGACTGATGGAGACAGCTGGATGGGCGCCGGCCTCCACTCCTACAGCTGTGGATATTAATAATCAGAAATGAACTCCTGTCTACCTGCACTGTAATCATACATGTCAGTCATTTTCACACAGACTGAGGTTTAAGCAAATGGGACACCTTGTATATATAGTAGCGGGCTACACCCTATGTACTATATATTATATAAGGGGCAACCGTGGCCTGATGGTTAGGGATCTGGTATTGTGATCGGAAGGTTGTTGGTTTGATCTACCCAATTGCTCACCAGGCACCATGGATAGGGCTGCCCACCACTTTGGGCACATGTTCTCACAGCCTAGTGTGTTTCACTGCACGGATGTTTCAGGTTTGTGCAATCACATTGGCAAATATAATTTAATCTAATCTATTCATTCACTGACCGGTTAAAATGTAATGTTTCAGAGTGTGATGGAAAGGTTACAAATGCACAGATGGACTGTATATTCCACTATTAGGCAGATCGATGGAGAGACCAAATCTTTGACTGATGAGAACAGTGAATTCTTCACTTCTGCAGGGCGAGGAAGAAGGTTCACGGTTAACTAGTAAGAAATCTAGTGGGAACTCATTTGTATCAGGTCGGCTACGATGCCACCCTGAACCCGTCACCCACTGTCACATTAAGCTTTTAAAGCGATCTCTCCTCTTTGACGTGGTATAAAGAACAGGTTCTTTTGATTCCTTTGGGGGGTTTAAGGAAGCCTTGTAGCCGATGTGTGACTTTGCATGAAACAAGTGAGCAAATGAAAGATGAATAAATCATATTTTTCCACAGGCTTTGAGGAGTGGAGGGAACAGGAGGGAGCAGATCGGAGGAATTGTCAGTGATTAGTTTGTCGAGTGCAGAAGCTGAAATGGAGATAAATTGCAGTCATTCCCTTCACCTGCTCAGTGTGTTCTTCTTCCTTGACCTCCGTGTCAGAGTCTCTGAAATCTCTCCTCCGAGAGGACGCATGCCATTTTCTTCTGTATTTTGAAGTTTATTCAGGAAATCTCTTCTGTAAATTCCTACCATCAGCACCCTGTCATATATAATAAGGTTAATAAATAAATTTTAGGGACTTTGATTTGTGAGAATGATCATTATTAGGTTCCGGGATTATAGAAATAATCGTTTTACGCCCTGTAGCAACTATTTTGCTATAGCAGGAGCCCTGTTTTATTAAAAGACAGCAAATGGGCAATATGGCGACATTGTATTATTGTGATAAATGGCATCACAATATGCTTTACTGGATATCATTCAAATCTAATTTGGTTGGATTTGCAGCATTTCAGTGTCTGAAATATTTCATTTCATCATTTGTCAGGTTCCAACATACATGTGCATCTCCAAAAAATTTAGTTTATTGAGTTCATTGTTGTTCATAATTCCGTTCAAAAAGGTTGTGTCATATTTTATATTCATTACACATAAAGTGGTGCCAATCTGATCAACATTTAAACAAAAAAGGCTTGGAATGTCAACTGAATGAATGTAAAATTACAGATTTTTGAACTTTTTGAACATTTTCATGAAATTCTAATTTTTCTAAGATATATACACAGCTCAAAAAATAAAGGGAACACTTAAACAACACAATGTAACTCCAAGTCAACCACACTTCTGTGAAACCAACCTGTCCAGTTAGGAAGCAACACTGACTGTGAATCAGTTTTACCTGCTGTTGTGCAAATGGAACAGACAACAGGTAGAAATGAGAGGCAATTAGCAAGACAACCTCTGTTCAGGAGTGGTTCTGCAGGTGGTGACCACAGACCTTTTCTCTGTTCTCATCCTTTCTGGCTGATGTTTTGGTCACTTTTGCATTTTGTCATTTCTCTAACCATAGAGGTAGCATGAGATATACCAGGAGACATGGAGGTTAGCCGTAGGAGGGCAACAACCCAGCAGCAGGACCGCTACCTCCTCCTTTGTGCAAGGAGGAACAGGAGGAGCAGAGCCAGAGCCCTGCAAAATGACCTCCAGCAGACCACTAATATCCATGTTTCTGCTCAAACTGTCAGAAACAGACTCCATGAGGGTGGTATGAGATTTTGAGTATGATTCCAAATCCAGACCGCCAAGGGGTAATAATTTTGATTTACATTGATCATTTTTATGTTATTTTGTTCTCAACACATTCCACTATGTAATAAATAAAGATTTTACACTGGAATATTTTATTCACTGAGATCTAGGATGTGTTATTTTAGTGTTCTCTTTATTTTTTTGAGCAGTGTATATTTTACAGACAACCAGGAGGCAATCAGCATCTTTTACTAGGAAAATGATCATTATTTGGTATGTCACAGTCTTACAGCACTTGAAAATACTTGGTAGGCATAAACTGGGCATCCCAACAAGAAGAAACTGTGGGGAAGATGGTAAAACCCAACTCTAAGCCAATACACAGTAGGCCCTGGATAGACAGGCAATATGGATGTTCTGGAAAAGTCCAGAACAGCTGTTAACCCAATGGCTGTCAGCTTGACTTCAGGGATGGGCTGGAAAATAGAAAGTGAAATTAAAACTTACCTGCCCCAGGAGGACCAAAAACTGCAACCACAACCATCAATGCCCCTTGTTAAAAATAAAGTACACGAAAAATGTAGAATACGGGCCCTTGATTCACAGTGTTATTATTGACTTATCACAATAATATTTCTAATAATTAATCAACGTTATTAGAATTAGCTACACTCTTAAAAGAGAAGGTTCTTCAATGGGTTTTAGTAAAGAAAATGGTTCTATATAGAACCATGAACACTCATAGAACCCAAAGCGTTGTTTGCATGGTGAACGTGTTCTTCAGATTAGTGAAGAATGAGTTGTAGATGGTTCTACATAGAAGTCTTTTGGGGTTCTGCTGTAGTCAAACTTGTAATAATAGAGGAACACTTTTTGGTTCTACATAGAACCGTTTTCAAAAGGTTTCTATATAGAACCATTTACAGCACATTCCTCATCAGTCTGAACAATCCTTTCACCATGCAAAGAATCCTATGGGTTCTTAGAGTGTTCTCGGTTCTATATAGAACCATTTTTCTTTACTAAAGAACCCCTTGAAAAACCATCTCTTCTCTTATCCAGTGTCATGAATGGGTTCCACTTTTGAGCTGGGTTCCTCTCAGTGTTTGTTCTTTACGTTCTAAGGGTTATTTTCTTGAATTGCTTGTCCAAGAGCCTGAATTACTGTAGTGGATGCTGTCCAAGTTGAATTTGTTTTCCTTGATGTGCTGCAAAGTCTGAACTCCACATCCAGCATTTGAAGATGGGCTCAGGTGTCTGTTGGGGATCCTTTGCTCTCCTCTGAGCCCATTGGCTGCCCAGCGACGATGTATCAGCAGCAGCTGGGCAAGAGGCGGAGCCTGACGTCACATGCATCAGAGGAGGCCTGTGCTAGTCTTCACCCTGCTAGAGTTACGTCACAAGTAACTGGGAGGATTGACTACTACAATGTGGTGGAAAATTGGGAAAAAAGGTGCAGCTGTACGCTACTCTCTTGAAGTATGGAAGTGGAACTGGCTCTAGCTTTTTGTCCCCCTTTCAGTCACCTCATACCTGTCTCATTGTCCCTCATCCCACAGTGTGTTTACACTGCATTCACTCAAGAGCACTGTATCACTTGTTGCTCAACTTCTTTTTTTGTTTACATCATCAGTGCGACACCCATTAGTGCCTGGCCACCAGCAGAATACCACCGACAAGCTCCCCATCCATTTTCAATATGCTGCTCTCTCCAGTACAGTAATCACAAGCTGCCGAATGCTGCTGTCTGTCTCCAAATGCGCCTGCCTTGCCGGTGTGAATTGGAGCACTGCCCGGTAGGTTGCTAATTGCCATTTCCTCCACCTCAAGCCTTCTGATTGCACTCTGGCTGTTAAAAATGAGTGCCTCCTGTGCATCATGGCACTGAGTGGGCCAGCTGCATAACAGAGTGCAATAACCCCCACCGCCTCCCATCCTGCCCCCACATGACCACCCCCATATCACTGATAGAAAATGGCTGTAATTTGGCTGATGGGGTGATGAAAGGATTTTGGTATGTTGTGTAATGCTGAGAGTAATAACGTGGATGTGGCTGAGTGTATTGAGATGATTGGTTTCTGTTTTCCTTTTCATATGTTTAGTAATAACCTATCCTCCATGTTTACACTCTTTATGTGGGCGATTCAGCTGAAAGTGAGCTGAGTTTCTGTTACCTGAAGTAATAAGATGGCTCATATGCTGCAAACCAAGTGTACGGTGTACAGTCTTAGGCTAAGGTTTTGACACCCCTGGTTAAACTACATGGATTATTGGTTTTATAAGGAAAATCTTCTACAGAGAAGAAATACAGAAGAAATGCAGTTTAATGTACACTTAAACCTTAAAATGTAACATTTTGTTACACTGTTCAAAATAATATGGCCTTTGACAATTATTAATGTTCTAAATTTCTGCATAAAAATGAGCTAAACATCATCAGATGTTCACACAAGTCCTAAAAGTAGATAAAGAGAATCCAGTCAAACAAATGAGACACAAATATTAGACTTGCTCATTTATTTATTGAGGAAAATGATCCAATATGACATATTTGTAGACAAAAGTATGTGAACCTCTAGGATTAGCAGTTAATCTGAAGGTGAAATTAGAGTCAGGTGTGAGAGAGATCTATCAAAGTCTGCACTTCACAACACGTTTTTGTGAAAGCACCAATCCACAGTCAGACAGATTGTGTACAAATGGAGGAAATTCAACATCACTGACCACCAGGAGTGTCAACCAACAAAGATCACTCCAAGAGCAAGGCGTGTAATAGACAGCGAGGTCACAAAGGACCCCAGAGTAACTTCTAAACAACTGAAGGCCTCTCTCACATTGGCTAATGTTAATGAGTCCACCATCAGGAGAACACTGAACCACAATGGTGTGCATGGCAGGGTTGTAAGGAGAAAGTCACTGCTCTCCAAAAAGAACATTACTGCTCGTCTGCAGTTTGTTAAAGATCACGTGGACGAGCCAGAAGACTATTAGAAGAATGTTTTGTGGACGGATGAGGCCAAAACAGAACTTTTAGGTTTAAATGAAAAGTGTTATGTTTGGAGAAAGTAAAACACTGCATTCAGCATAAGAACCTTATCTTATCTGTGAAACATGGTGGTGGTATCAGGTTTAAGTCTGTTTTGCTGCATCTGGACCAGGACGGCTTGTCATCATTGATGAACAATGAATTGTGAATTATATCAGAGAATTCTAAAGACAATGTCAGGACATCTGTCCATCAACTGAGTCTCAAGAGAAGGTGGGTCATGCAGCAAGACAACGACCCTAAACACACAAGTGGTTCTACCAAAGAACGTTTAAAGAACAGTTACAGAAACGTGTAGTTACTGTTATTACTGTAAAGGGGGGTCACAGCAGATACTGAAAGTAAAGGTTCACACATTTTTGTCTCTCACAAATATGTCATATTGGATCATTTTCCTCAATAAATAAATGAGCAAGTCTAATATTTGTGTCTCGTTTGTTTAACTGGGTTCTCTTTATCTACTTTTAGGACTTGTGTGAACATCTGATGATGTTTTAGGTCACATTTATGCAGAAATATAGAACATACTAAAGGGTTCACAAACTTTCAAGCACCACTGTATATTATGGCCAATTAAATAATGTCAATTTTTTCAATGTGTCAAATTCAGAAAATAAATAGAAATTGCCTTAAGATATGATTATTTTAGATTTTATTTAATTAAAAGTAAATTACTGTTTAAACAGTGTAAACATTAAAATTCATCATTAAAAAAATGTCACAGTTTGTGCAATGAGTATTAAACATGACAGTTTACCTTTTTTAATTAAACCATGAACACATATGAACATTTTCACTAATTTCTAATAATTTATTCTCATTTTTACAGATGTTCAAAGACATAGTAAAATGTGTCATTTGAGCAATGGGCTGTCCAGACTTGGGTGTATGTTTATAGACAAGGTAAAGAATAATTAAAAATCCAGGCTTTATATTAAAAAAACTAAATTTTTGGACATTTTTACTTTTCTACATAATCAGAGTTTAGCAGAGGTCCTTTACATTTTGTTACTTTTCATGTTGATTGGACATTGAAGAGAAATGCTCAAAAACTGCTTTGAATAAAACTTCTGCAGTAAAGAGTGAGAGCATAATGACATTTAAAGCCATGTTAGAATATACAATACAAGGTAATCAAACAACAAATCAGAGTACACAGCTTTCTACGAAAAGACAGAATCTGGGTCCAAGCCCCCTGAGCAAGCCTGCGGCAACAGTGGCAAGGAAAACTCCCTAAGGGTAGGAGGAAGAAACCATGAGAGGTACCAGGGCTCAGTAGGGGTAACACATCCTCCTCTGGTCCACACTGGGTTAGAAAAATAAGAGTCTTTGGCGTAGGCACCATCTTCAGCATTCTAAGAGATCTACCAATGACTAGGGCAAAGCCTGAGCCTGGGCAACGGTACCAGGACCAACCTGATGGTGGTGGGGAGAAAAGAGGGCAACGTTGATTGGCTGGCAGGTTAGATGCTTTAGTTGAAAGTCATGTAGCTAATGATTATCCAGAATACCGGATGAATGAGTGACACTCATTTAGGTTTTTGTACAGTTGGAAGACTTGTTTATTTGGACAGCATCAGAACTGCAAGAGAATGAGGGGAAGAATCTGTCCCTAACAACTGAGAAAGTGCTCAGCAGCTCAGACAATGAATAATAATTGGACTGTGTACATAAAAGACATCTGTGGGGGTCCGTACAAAGATTTATCCCATTAGGGAGGAAGGAAAGTATATTTCTTTTTTTACGACAGAGCTACAAAGTGGAATCGCAGGTCCTGATATCAAGAGGAAGACAATTTAGGTGCACACACAGTCTCCCTTTCTTTTCAGTTTAGTTCTAGGAACAATAAATCCTTAATTAGTGTTTTTTTGTGACCTAGAACTAGTTTGAGAACAACTCACAGATATATTCAGGTGCTTCACCATGTTGAACCAAATCAATTCTAAATTTCACTGCCAATAGAAAGAGGTCAGCACTGGGGTGATGATCCCTATAACTAGTTTTTGCAGCCTAGCAGCTGCATTTTGAACTGACTGAAGCCTTTGCCAAAGCTGCTGGACTAAGGCAAGTATATAAGATACTGCAATCACCCAAACAAGATAAACAAATACACAAATAATTCCTGACAAGGCAAAATCACTAGGGATGCACCAAAATGAAGGAATTTTGGCTGAAACTGAAACCAAACAAAATGCATTTGACTGAATATTGAAGACGTTCTTCTTTCAATCAATCAATCAATCAATCAATCAATCAATCAATCAATCAATCAATCAGTCAATCAATCACCTTTATTTCAACTTGGGGTATATTGAGGGTGTCCCTCATTTACAATGTAGCCAAGGTAATACATAAAATGAAAAGACGAGTCTAGATAATTACACACAAGATAAAAACAGTAAAATGATAGTAATTTTGATTAAAAAATTTAAATTGATGATGAAAAAATGATGGTAATTTTATCTAAAAATAGAAATTCATTTGAAAAGATTGAAGCAGATAGAGCACAAATATATTGATAATGAATACAATTGATAATATAATAAAAACATAAAATAAAAATAAAAGCAAGTCTTCAGGAAAAACTAAAATTATAAGAATATATAGAGAAAAGTAACAAAAATAAAAGTAAAAGGATATATAAAGCAGACTTGAATAAAAATACATAAATAAGAAATAAAATATCAAGTAAAACAGTGGCAGGCTGAGTTGAGGTGGTTAAAGATTAAAAGTTTAAATAATGAAGTGACACCAGTGAGCAGATCTTTAGAGTTTCCTGCAGTGAGTTCCAGCTCATTAGTGCACTGGAGCTAAAAGTAGATTTTCCCAGTTCATTAAAACCTCTCGTTACATGAAGGGTGATCCAGTCACTGGAAAAAGTTTTGTAATTTGTGTTATTTTCTTTAAGCATTGCTGTGATATATGGTGGTATATGACCAGTGAGAGTTTTAAAGATAAAAATAAGTAGAGCAGAGTGCTATACAGAGTCTGGGGGTTTAAGTGTAGTAGCTGATTCGTGTCTGTATATCACATCACTATTATCCAGAACGGGCAAAAATTTTGCTTCAATTATCCTTTTTCTGGTGTGTTTTGGGAAATACGATCTGTTACGATACATGAAACCAGCTTTTGTCTTAATTTGCTTGTGAGTTTGTTAACATAATGCTTAAAAGTAAATTTACCATCTAGACATACGCCAAGATATTTATATTCACTAACTCTTTCCACATCAGATCCTTCCAAGGTTGTGATTTTAAAAATATTAAAATCAATATTAAATTATCGGGAAAACAGCATACCTTCAGTTTTATCTGCATTTAAACCTAATTTAAAGCTGAAAAAAGCAGATTGTAAGGCATTAAAAGAATACTGCAGTTTCTCCACTCCATCTCCTATGTGGTCAGCTGAGCAATATAAAATTGTATCTTCAGCATATAAATGACATTTATCAATTACAATTACATTTACATTAATCATTAAAATATTAGCAACTAAGCTATTTCCCAAAATAAGTCTTATAGTTCATCAGGAATGAATGTCTGTATGTTAATAAGCTGGTTTGACATCATTAGGTTTAATAACATGATGTTATGTCTACCCTCCCTGTCAGTATGTTCTGTGTTTATGTCTCCCTCATGTGGTCTGATAATGTATTACATACCCTTATAAGTCCTTCCTATGATGTCTTGTGTTGATCGTGTCCAGGTGTCCCTTGTTCCGTGTTATTAGTCCTAGCCCTTATAAGCCCTGTGTGTGTCACTTTGCTTTTGTTGGTCATTTTGTTTGTTAGTTGGTTTTGTCTGTTGGTTTGATGGTATGATAGTTGGTTTATTCTTCATGTCAGTTTCAGCAAAAGCCCTCGTGCTTGTTTATGTTCAGTAGGTGTTCAATAAAGTGTTTAAGTTTGATTCCAACGGCGTCTCTGTCTCCTCGTGTCAGCTCACCCATACAACACATGAGTTTAATTGATTATTCTTTTTTATTTGTATGTAAAACAAAGACAATAATATATGAATATGTATGAAGATGCATGTGTGTTACATTATTATTAATATTTAATAAAATGATGAAAATGTCTAAAATGAATGATGTAAGTCACATGGATGTTTTGTGTGTTTAATGTGAGTGTCATTGGCTACAGACACTGAAACACTTCACATTTCTTCTGCTAATTGTGAGACGATCCCTAACACTGCAGCAGGGAGCACAAACACAAAGCTAAGCGGCTGTATTCTGGCTTCATCATAACAAGTGCAGTTTAGTAAAGGTTGTGCTTGTAGTTGGTTGTCTTCTTCCATTTCAGCACCAAACTGTAACTGTGATGGTGAATCTGTGTTTTGTTGGTGAAGAAAAACACAATTCTGAATGTCTAAAAGGTCAGAGTGTCATTAAAACATCAGAGTTCAGTATGAATTATTCAGTCTTTTCAGTTATCCGGTCAAACACCAAAAGTGTTTGTGTTTACCATTTCCAGCTGAATCGTTTCAGTTGCCGAATATTTGGTGTACACTTAAAAAATCACCTCATTATTAAGCCTCGCTTTTACCATCCATTTGTGTTTCTGTTTCCTCCACATGAAGCTCTCTTGGGTAGAGTAAATAGACCATCTAGGTCCATCCACACCAAGTTGATTATTGATGGACTCTTCAAAAGCAGGGTGTTTTCACAACTACCTTGTTTAGTCAGGACCTTCGGACTTCTCAGTTTGATCCAAACCAAAATAACAGGTGTGAAAGGTGCCTCAGACCACAGTCCAGACCTAAAGATGAGAATTTGGTTCAACCAAGAGAGGTCGTCTCAGTCCAGATCTACTGAACCATGGTTCAGTTTGTTTGCAGTGTGAAAACACTTTTTTTGGAAGGTTCAGACTTTCGGACCAAGTACAGGAAGTTGAGGCTATCATCACTCACAAAACATAAGAATAAGAAGAATTGGAAAAACCAATTATCTATATTACTGGATAGGTCACACGTGACTTTTGAACACGCCGGCATGGAGCCTCCATGTTGTGTGGAAGCAGGGCAAGCTCTGAAGGAAGCCAGCGTTTACAAACAACAAAAGGGCTGCAATGTTTTGCCTT
>BRDA01011140.1:24695-36167 GCA_036984385.1 Crenuchus spilurus | reverse complement strand
TTCAACTGATAAACCACAGAATATTATAAGAATTTACAATATTTAATATTTAAATTTTTTTTATATATATTATAGAATAATATTAAGAATTTTGATTGAGGTACAGGCTTTTGCATTTGTTTCATTGAGTTTTGCTGTTTGCACTGTTTTGAGAAATGCACTTGTTGTGATGAGAATGTAAATCATGATGTGAGAAATGTGCCAAATCGACTGAGAAAAACTGTAAGAAAAAAGAGATTGAAGCAGTGCTCTATTGAAAGTTTAAAGAAAACATTTTAAAAGTACAATAAAAACTATGATCCTAAAGACCATGATTTTGCACACCTTATTTGTTTCATTATACATCACATTGTTTTTGGAATCATTTTATCAAAACTGAGAAAACAAAGCTTTATGTTGTTGAGATAATGACAGTTTAATATAAAAAGCAACCAGATTTAAAGCATTCAGGGTTAGCATGCTAGCTAGTGTAACTGGTACACAAAATGTTCAGCAATTTCACAATATGCAAAAATGTATTTACCACAACATTAATTTATCTCTGAAAAAAAATCATTTTATTTTCTAAAGATCTCAAATAAAATTATTTAGTTTTTTTTAACAATGTTTGTTATATCCTGATAATGAAATAAATATTGTTATATTGACAAATTAACTCACTATAGGTAAAACAGAGCTAAGGATGTACCAAAACAATGGCCTTTCAGGGCTTCCGTAAGAAGCATTAGTGTTCTTTTTTCAGCATGGCCTCAAGGTAGGGACTTCAGAACCGAGCCCGTATCTGTCTGTTAGGCGAGTATTGAAAACTGTTGTTTGGCTCGACCCTACATTCCACCCTTCAGTGCAGCGGTCCGCACAACGCGGTGTAAATTCCAGAGGGCGGAGTCCCCACAATGCATGTGTGTCAACGGTGTGTGTGAATCATGCTGGCTGAATCACTCCATCTAGAAAAACCATCACAGCAGAGTCTGGACATAAACGATAGGGAGGCTTTACTGGAGGACGTTTCTGAAGGACCTTAATGGAATAAAGGTAAGCTACAGCAGACAACATCACATTTCACTATTCTCGCCGTTCTTTGCTTTGTGATCGTGTAAAATGACGCGTGGCATTCTGGGCTTAAGGCTTAGAGTTAAACGTTTTCAAGAAGTGTAGCCTATAAGATCACCATGTAGGAAAGTGAAGTAAACGTATTTCATGGAGCCCCTACTCGCCATTATTCCTGCAGTTCACAGAAAAGGCTTCAGCCGCTGGGATTTAATTAAGGGAGTTTTACACGGACAGTCTTTGCAAAATGAATCTGACTCTCTGGCTCTTACACTGTATGTCTGTGCCTTTGACCTACATCAGTACACATAATAACAACCCATTACATGGACAAACATCCACGAAAAAAGCAAAACACTGCTGCACAAAAACATCTGTATATGAGAGAACATCTGTACAGTGTTCATCGATTTCAGCTTCAGTCTAAACAGCTTCCAGCTGTTCTCTACATTAACCCTATCGTGGCTGCTTTTGTGGAAGCCTGATTAGAATAAAATAGCTACAAATTAGTCAGAAAACTCTTAACTGGTAAAAGCTGAGTTTCATTTGGACAGATGGTTCATGATCATGTTTTTAAAGTGGTCATGTTTTCTTATTGTAATACTAGTTGAATTTGTACTGGATTCAAATAAGAATCTTATATTAGCCCTGCAAAGCATCATCAAATGATGGCCAGAAAACCACTATTCTTTGAAACTGACATGTTTTATGACCTCCTGATTAATTACAAAAAAGAAAACAAATTAAATAACACATTGCATTCATTTTTTATACATACAGATTCTACAAGTCACATCATGTTATTTAATCAAATGAAAACATACAGAACTTTTTAAATCTCATTTCATATGTCAAAATTTTGGACACACCTTCTCATTCAGAGTTTTTATTTGTTTCATTTTTGTCCTACATTATAAATTAATGCTGAAGTCATCCAGACTATGAAGGAACACATAAGGAATCATGTAGTAAACTTAAAAGTGTTAAACAAACCAAAATATGTTTTAGATTTTAGATTCTTCAAAGTAGACACACAACTGATATCTCAAACAGATTAAGAGGGCAAGAAATGCAAGTCATGAACTCTTGACAAGACACAGCTGTTAACTGAAAGCCATTCCAGGTGACTACCTCATAAAGCTAACTGAGAAAATGCCAAGAAAGCCGTCATCTAATTCTAATGAGAGTGTCCAAACTTTTGACTGGTCCCACTGTGTGTGTGTGTGTGTGTGTAATTGTGAGTAATTTTTGTCTAGCAGCCCTAGACCCTACATACGTATTCAGATGATAGAAGGTATTATATAATCATAGGTTAGTACAAAATCATTCCTTAGCACTTCTCGTAGTGTTCTTATACATCTTTTTGTATGATATATTTTGATATATATGATATATATAATATATTTTGTATGAAGGGGATTCCTAATCATAACAGGTATGTAGCGTAAATAGGTATATGTATTTGTGTGGTTGTGTGTGTTTGTGGTGGAGTAAGTCTCTGTGTGTTTGATTTATATCAGTCCACTCTTTCTCTCATATCACGTCAGTACACAGCTCAGCAGCTTCTGTCCATTTACCAGTTTGTTGACTCTCTGATTAGATGGCTCCTGCAAAACAGTGGCAGAAAAAAATACCTAACATCAAAAACATTCTGTGTCAGCACTCTAGATTGTGTGGTGTGATTTTATGGTATACAAAAGAAGACTATTCAGCAACATGATCTGCTTTTTATCATTTTTAAATATTGAAAAGTAAATGAGAACAGCTGTCATATACATAAAATAAAGATACTTTTGAAAGTGAGAGTCTGTCAGAATAGACAGCCTTGTTCAGAATGAACTTCAAAATAAATGTGTAAAAGTAGTGAATTCAATATAAAAGAGTGTTATCTCTGACATAGTTATACCAAAAATAAATAAATAAATGCATTTCATGCAGGGCGTGTATTCTCAAGCCATCAGTAGTGCTGATATAAGATAAGACTTTTGGCTTTTGGTTTTTCAAAAATTTCATTTTTGCACTTTCACACACATACTTTGTCAATGCATGCCAAGAATCTTAAGAACACATATTTTAAGAGCATATATCTATGGCCTTGTTCATACCTAGCATTAACATTGACACCTGGTCTTGGGTCATCAGACCACAAATAATAGTAGCCATTCCCACCTGGCATTTTAAACATGACCACTTGTGATGGGATTTCTCACATCATTTCCACTGGAGGAGGAGCATTGTGCCCATTAATACTGTCACTGTTCCACTGCTTTTGTTTGATTCTGAAATGGCTAACAAGGACTTTTTTTGGACTATTTTGACTTTTTGATTGTGTAGACTGTTAGCCCATCTTGCACTGGAGATGAAACACTAAAACAAACAAACACCAGTTGTGCTCATCCCCGCTGTTCATAAGAGTCTGCTGGTTATTACATTTTTTCATCTGGGGAAATGATGTGGTTGATGTGGGCAGTGCTTATTACTGTTGAAGACGCATCGAGATGCTTTGGTATTCACACTACAAATATAATGTGGTTTGAGTGATCAGAGTACAATGCATATAGCATTCACACTTGTACTCTGTGCTGACCACTTATGATTAGATCACACAGGATACATGCCAGGTGTGAACAGGGCCTATAACTGTGAACTAATGGAACCACTGTCTGCTGCAGATATGCATCTGAAGGTACTAATTTTAAAAGTGGTTCTGCAAAAACATCGTTTTTATACAGTTACACATACTCCAGATATAGTCAATCAGTCAAGACATGTTTGGAGTTCAGATTCTACTTTATTTAATATCTGAAGCTGTGAGACTCATGTTACCCCAAAAACTCAGTAGTCAAAGAAATAGCCCAAATAATTTCCATAAATTACATCAATAAAATGTCTCTCAGTCCAGTCAAACCACAATGTGATTGTAATAAATGTTGCACAAGCTTGTTGTGTTTTAGGACACAGTGTGACTTTACAACAACCTCAGGAGTAGAAGCACTGTTCAAGAATAACTTTTAGCAACAATGACCGTAATACAATATAGAATCTATTCTATCAGGAGTTCTACCAGCCCTGCTGCTGCCTGAAATGCAGTAAAGTTTTAATGTGAATGGTTCTGACGACATTTTGCTGAGATACTTTAAAGTACTTTTGAAGTGATTGATTTGATTTATTTAAGGTACTTTTGAGGTGATTTATTTAGGTGACTACTGAGTTGTACTGTTTGTTAGCATTGCTAGCTTCACCACAGCTACAGCTCTAAACTAAAAAAAAATACATTTTGGACTCCAAACATGTTTTCATTGATCCAGTACACCTGGAAGTCCTAGATTACACAGCATTTTGTACAAAGATTCTCTGTTAAGAGGAATGTAGTCCAGTACCACATTCCTGTCTGGGAAACCAGTTATAATTGTTCGATTGTAGACTTTTTTACTGAATTAATAAATGAGACACTATGTACAAAGGTATGAGGTGAAAATGAGACTACTCATATTCAGATGAAAGATTGCAATGTTTTAACTCAAGATTCACATTCATATAGTGTAATACATGTTCCTAAAGTCCACTTTGCATATTGACTTGCTCAAGTGTGCTCCATATTCTGGCCACTAGATTGGCATGACCCCTAAAAGGTTTAGTGAATTGATTAATTAGTACTTGAGCACATCCACAGTACTGGGAAACAGTTCTGGAACATGGAACTTCAAAATTAAACTTGTCACAAAATGTGCGAACATGTCCAAGTAAGCTAAATTAGACCCTCCGAAATCAGATCTCTCCTATTGTTTTTTTATTATTATTTTTACAATTTAAAAATCAAGTCTGTGCTTTAGATTCAGTTAAAAAATTGTGTAAGTTACATGGAAACCATAAGAATCAATTCACACTACTGTGGATATGCTCAATTCGGTGCTGAACAGCAAAAGTTCAATGCTTTTCTAGTTTTAAGAACTGCCTTGGTCAGTGCTCCTCTTATGTGCTAGTTTTATATGCTATGCTTATTTAATATGCACCTCCAGTAGGGCTGCTCCAAGCTAAGGTAAAAGTTGATTAACATGTCTACAGTACTCCTCTTACATATGCCATATGGTATAGCTGTAATATGTATAACACCATGCTTATAGTGTAAGGACAGCTGTTCATTCTATCCATTTGTATCCTGACTTTGAATATACTATATTATGTGTGATATTCACAGTCATTGTGAATAAATAGCTATTTTATTAGAAAGACATTTCCCTATTGTTCTAAATCTGAATCTTCCTGAGATTCAAGGCAACACAGTACACAATTTGAAACAAATTTGGACATCATGGTATTATAGAACTACATTAGTGTTGTATATCAAATCTGTTTCAGTCTTGCGTCCCTGCAAAAGCAAGGCTTTATTCCCCCTTTAGCCAGAGAACAGTCACTCTGTTGAACTATGGGGTGGTGCAATCAATGAGAACAATGAAATGAACAAACACAGGGCGTGGTGATCAGAAACTAACAAGTCAGGGAAAACAGGAGAGTTCAATAGCTGCAACTTTTGAGAGTTTATATTGACTGTTTTGCCTGTTTCTTTCACTTAAACCCCTACCTCCAATGTAGTGATCAGCCAAGAGATTACTCAGAATTGTTCCCATTATGTTACAGTAGCAGAAACAAATTATAGACATCAGGCATGTATTGCATTCACATCTGCATTTAAAGGGATTTATTGTAATGATTTCAGTCAGTCACAAAAATGCCAGCAAATGTTCTTATGTTCTACAGTGGTCAGAACCCTGACACTAGTCACAGAACCATATGTGGTCAAGTAAATTAGCAATGTTAATCTTTTAAATTATGATAATCTTTTAAACTATTACTTAAAAGATACAGTAGCTACATAGTACTTATGCTACCTTCAAGTCCTCCTCAGAAGTTGTTCTTGGGATCTACTGAAAAGTTTACTGAAACAAAATAGCAAAATAATATGTCTTCTGGATAAGTTTGTATTTGTTCCTCAATAACATCAAGTGCACAAAATAAAACTCAACTGTACAGTTAATATGAAACATAATAAACTCAAAACATGTAGCATCTACTGCAGATTCATCAACATTATTGACCCGCCACCAACTTGTAAAGTTGGGCTCATTGAAAAATTATAGTAAATATGACAGTGTAGAGGCATTCATCTCATAAGTACAGAACAGAACCTGGGGGCAGCTTTAATAAAGACCTCTATATACACTCAGAAAATAAGGTATTGGACCATCACTGGTTCAGTGACTTTATTGCCTTTAGTTCAGAAACATTAGAATTTTTTTTTTTTATGAACTCTACTCACCATGTCCTGATTCCAGACTTTTGCAGGTATTTATTGTTTTAGACAGTAATGAGAAGATACACATATACTTCTTTAAGCTGTAAAAGTAATGAACCTTTAAGGTAATTCAGGACTATATTATGCATTTAAGGGTGCATTTACATAGTTTGTACCTTGGGGGGCATAAAATGTACCTGTGCAGTTCCTTTTATTCTGACAGTGTAGTCTACTGTGTAGATGCTCGTTGACAGGCCATAACTGTGGACTTCAGTATAGCAATGTTTATTTATCTGAAACAAAATTAGTTGTGGCTATTCTGTGCATGT
The DNA here is from genome assembly GCA_036984385.1 of Crenuchus spilurus. Taxonomy (NCBI): domain Eukaryota; kingdom Metazoa; phylum Chordata; class Actinopteri; order Characiformes; family Crenuchidae; genus Crenuchus; species Crenuchus spilurus. The sequence continues at coordinate 29,498 of BRDA01011140.1, read as the reverse complement.
GGTGGGTTTCAAAGGAAGCTGACAGTTCTTGTTCTTTTAGATTATGCTATCAAGTCAAGGCAGCAAAACATAGAGGAAAGATGACAAATGTACCCTTAAACCAGCACAGGCCATATATTCCAGTGACTGACCAGGACAGTTAAAAATAAGATGATACAAAGCAAATTGTCCTCCCTTCCTTATATTCTCCTCTTTACTTCCGAGTAGAACAATAGAATGGTTGGCCTTTCGACCATATTCAGTTTCCTCCCTAGAGCGTCCTGAATTGACTTGACAATCACTTTGTCCTTTTCAGCATATAAGATATCACTATCTACCTATCTGCTTACAAAGATACTTCAGAAGTGATATATTTATAGGTCTTGTCACAAACACAATACAGCCGAATGATACTGGCTTGTTCTAATGTAGGCTATCACCCAGGAGAACATAAGCTCTCATAGGCTGGTTCAATGTCAGCTTCACCATGCAGGGGGGCTTTTATCAAGGTCAGGATATTAACGACGGCTTATGGAATGTTCCAATAAAGTGTAAGCACACACCATGCACTTGCTCTCAGGTCCATCAGACTGTAGGAATGTATTTTAGCTGTTGATGGTTTCAGTAGTTTCAGTAGTAAGCACAGATATGAAGTGACCGCAGCCTAGGAGGTCAAAAAGAGGAAACCCCTTTGTTATGGCAACACATTTCCTTTTTCAAGAATGTCCTTCCTAAAAAGGAAGAACTCAGACCCAAACAAGTCCTAATTTTGAGGCCACAAAAGACAGCAATGCCCCTTGAAAATACAAGTACACTCTAAAAAAATAAAGGTTTTCACATTCCCATCTCTTGTTTACAAAAATGGCTCTTTTTGCCATGGGCAACATTGCCTGATTAAAAAATGCTCAGTCGGTATTGTTTTCTTTTGTTAGATTGAGAATAGAATAGGCTGATAACAGAATATAATGCCTTTTGTTATGTCATGAATTAACTGTGTGCTGCCAAAGTGATGCCTAAATGGCTTCTAAGACTGAAGAATTAGAAATACATTGGCAGAGTTAATGACTTTACTATTCTATTTACCTTGGCTTGTCTGAATTTGGATACAGCTTTGTGTGTCAGGCAACACCCAAATTTAACATGAGAGTCAGACTCAAGAGCCAAACCCAAGATTAGAGCAAGGGCCTGCATGTTAATAGAGACTGTCATTATTCAGTCTAAAAGGCTATTGTCTGCTGCATTAGCACTTTGTGTGGGCATCACCAAGCACTCACTGGCAGCAAGGGAGAAATAGGCCGATCAACACTGACAGCTGGCATTTGTCCAATTTTTCCTCAGGAAACAAAAAGTGTTTGTTATGAAAGATTTATTGTGGTATCATTTGTTGTACTTAAACTGAGAAGAAGAGGGACATAGTGTCAACTGCTAGTATCCTCATATGGTTATTACTGTGAATACTTCTACACATAAAAATGTTGATTTCTACAGTAAAAGTTGGTAATGTTTTACTAATTATTACTACTACTTATTTCAATGAGATATTGTTCATATTTACACTATAATTATTAAGTGTTGTCAAGTCTTTTCTGATACTATGGTTAGTGTTCTTCCAGAACATTCTCTCTAGTGCTAGGCTATAAAATTATATCGATTTTTTTAAGCCGGGACAATAGAACTCGATAAGCATTAACGTCCATTTCCATTTCATGTCTAAGCAGCTTGACAGTGAGTTCTGAAGTCTAATACTGCTGCTTGTTAGCTCCTCCTCACCAGTGCTGCCAAAATGCACTGTTGTGTTTAAGACAAGCTGTGACTGGGGGAGTGTCTAGTGGGGCCGGGCAAGAGAGCACAAAGTCGCTGTGTGCTCGTCTGTTTGTGTGAGGAGAATGAGGGAGGCTGGCTGTGTGTGTGTGTGTGTGTGTGTGTGTATGTGTGTGTCAGCCCGAGTGCTAGCATTAGCCTGTTAGCTTGGCTCTTTAGTCTGTTGTTATTTTGGAGTGGCTTCGGCCGACAGCAATCATTGTAAGTTTCAACAATAAAGTGACATATTTCTCGTCCATCCTTTCAACATGTCCAGCCAAACGCTACAATATTATGTTCTGGCAGTAAACAATTTAATATTTTAAATAGTAACATTTCATGTATTTAGTCTGATGTTTTTAGAAAGATGTTGTTTAAAACTATGACAGTGTTAGAAAAGGTAATATTGTGATAATTATCGAGATTGATCAGTATAGAAAAATGTATCTTGATAAAAATATTGGCCATATCGCCCAGCTTTAATTCTGTCTTCTTTTTGGTTCTTCTGACTTCTTAATGAATCGTTCATGATTCCTCTGGTTGTATATGTGCATTTTGTTGATGCCTGCCCTCTTCCTCTTTTACCTTCAGCTGTTCCAAGCATAACTGTCTTTTTAAATGAACTGGATCTTCTCATAATGTGTCCTAAATAAAAGAGCTTCAGTTTGGTTACATGGGCTTCTAGTTAAAGCTGAGGTTTGATTTGGTTGGCAGTGTATATGTTTGTAGTCATTTCTTTTCTCTTGATCCATTTGTTTGTTTTTTGTCAAAGTTTCTCTCAAGTTTCCTCCAATACCAAAGTCCAAAGGCATCCATGTTTTCCTGTCCTGCTTTTTTATTGTCAAGCTTTCACATCCATGAAGAACCATGAAGAAAACCATAGTCTGGACAATTCCAGTCTTTATTTGAAGAAAAGGTGTTTCCTATACCTTCATCATTGTTCTAATGAGTGCCTATTCTACTGAGTCTGTCATATTTACTGGATCCATTTGGTTGCTGGATCATTTTTAATTAATGATAGATTTAAGTCATGGCATGGCGATCATGTTGCCATGACTTTTGTCTTTATATTGTGATGAAATTTCTCATCTTTTTACTCATAACACTGGGAAAACATACATTTACCTAAAACTTTGAATAGGTAGGTCATAATAGACAAGAATTCATGTATGGAGGCATATTTGTCTAGCATCTGGTATTATACAGTAGTTTTGGATCAAATAGGGGTCCACTCTTACTCATGTGCAAGGACCTATGTACCTAAAAGTTTTTTAAGTAGGCTTGGGAATATAATCCTCTCAACTGGCAGGACTGGCCAGAATTGCGCTGGAGCAAGTCACCTAACTGCCAACTGCTGCCCATGTGTCATGGCTGTCATTAATGTGTGTGATACAGTTGTCAATGAGTTGGTTCTTCCTACTTCTATCAACTTTGATTAGCCAGTGACACATCATAGTAGTGTTGACATCTGAAGTGGTACCTTATCTAAAGAGGTCCCCTGGTGCTTTGTTTTAAAAAGCCAATGCTCAACCACATATGGCACAATAATGTGGCCAATGGCAGCCTGATTTGTCCCCAAGTGAACACATCTGGGAAATGGTTATGCCAACACTCCAGAGTTCCACAGAAGATTTTGGGGAATGCCTCTTTTCCTCTCCATCTCAGATTGTGTAGTGTTAATTTTGGATACACCAGATACTGATTATTGTGTGTTCTGCAAGTCTGACTTAACAGTATTTATATCTCTATCATCAGTCTTATCTGTCTTTTGTCATGATTTTAATGTCCAGCATTGTGTATATAAGCTCCCTGGTCAAATTTATTCACCTTTCATGTCATGATGGTCATAACTTCAGGCTCCTTCAGATGCCATTGTGTGAGGAGTATCAGGCTATAAATATATGTGGGGTGTGTGACAGGATACATAGATTGAGAAGAATTGTCACATGGGTCTAACAGCAATGGTCAAAATCCCATCTACAGGATATTCTTGTCAGAACGATGGCTAACAGCACACAAAGCCGAAGGCCATATGCTTCATATTCAGAGTGTTCTTTCAGAAATTGGTTATGAAGGACCTGCATTGACTTCTTGCCTGGAAGCGAACTGAGTTTCATTCACAAGCCGTGAAGCCCGCTGACAATCCCTATCCACAAGTTTCGCCCACAATTCTGATGACATTTGCTGTAGGCTGGCATTTTTGCCACTGCTGGTAGACCCGTGTGACTGTATGCTTTGACACACCTACATATTCTGCTACTTCCTTCACACCGTGGCCTTTGGCATGCCCAAATCGCTCTTTTTAGCCAATCATTAACATCTGCTTTGTGACTCTTTTTCCACACATGAGACAACACATTTCCTGCACAGTACCACCTCTTCTCATTCTATGAATCCTGTAGAAGACCCTGCAGTTATTTGTAGCCCAATCGTCCTCATGCAAGGCATGCGGCTAATGTTACTACTTCCTTAAACATGCAACGTGAGACTTTTGTTTTTGTCTGGTGAGTTTAGTTCATAGTGTAATAAAAAAAGGAAATAATTGTGAAATAATTTGAGCTTTACCACTGTAGTCAGTCTATTCGTAAAATGTAACTATTACAGTTATTGCTAAAAGAGAATGTATTGAATGAATGATTCTTAAAAGAGAAGTATAATATTGGGTGTATAGATATTTAGGCACTGAGGTGCTTGTTTCTGTTTTGTATGATAGTGTCCAGTCAGGCAGAAGTACCCCATTGTCCAGAGTAAATCCAGGGTCACAATAGCAGATAAAGTGCTGTCATTGAACATTGCTTACATATCACAGATTCCATGCCTGGATGTGGTTTTGTGTTGGTCTATAAGGGAGTGACAGGCCGTTGGAAGTTCTCTCACATGAGACCCTGTCATCTTTCCTTTTTAAACAAAACTGGAAACTTTTTTCCATTGCAATGGGTCTGGTTCAGCATTATTAGGTCTACAGTGTCACTGCAACATTAGAATGTGTTGAAAAGTTCATAATTTAATTTAAAAAGTAAACTG
>BRDA01011140.1:0-24595 GCA_036984385.1 Crenuchus spilurus | reverse complement strand
AGTCTGCAACAGTTCAGCTTGAATGCACATCTTTTAAAAAATTGTGTGAAAACAATTTAATTTACAAATGTAAAAACAGAAACAGCTGGGATATTTTGGTGATTACTGAGTTTTAGTGTTTGTGCGCAATGTTAGCCTTCCAGCTTCAGTTCTACACTAAAGAAGCAAGTTTGGAAAAATATGTCTTGGTTGATTTTTTGGAAAATTGTGATTTTTTTTACTGATTGACTGTATTGTTCTCTCATTCATTCATTATTTCAATCACTCTGTATCTAATTGTCTACATCTGAAGTAAATGAATTATTGATTTTTGGCTAAACAATTTCTGCAGAGATTAGTTCTACATACACATCTGATGTTGAGGATTGTTCAATAGTAAAGGTCCTGCTGCTCTTTTGGTCAAAATTTTGTTACGGTTTTCTGTTCAAACAACCTATTTAATCAAAATGGTGTGAAACAGTATGTTCAATGGGTTTAGAGGTACAACTAGATTTTCTCTAAAAAACATCAATCCTTAGAAATAATATTGTTTTTGTACACATACAGGCAGAAGATTATATATATATATATATATATATATATATATATATATATATATATATATACTGTATGTATTGTTTTTTTTCAAAGAAAAGCTTTAATCATTAGCAAGAGCTGCATGTCTAGTCAAATAATGTCATTGTTATATATTAACCATCCCTACCAAATACATACAGTTTCCATACATGAGATATGAAAAATTTGGTTGCACTGGAGTAAAGGGAAATGTGATTATTCAGTGTTTGGAAAAGTTTGTCTTGTCTGTCGGAGCGGCTGGAGCATTAGACAATTCATCATTTTGTGTTATCTTTTGGCACTGACCATACATCACTGTCTGTTTAGAATGACTTAGCTGTCTGGCAGGAGGAGAGCTGAAAGGCTTGCTGACCCATGCTGTCCCTCACCAAATGTGCACAGCTGTCACTTCCTCCATCTGCAGGCCATTTCAGTTTCATCTAGTCCAAACTGCATCCTGAAGGCAAACCCAGCCAATTGAAGTGTAATATTGTCTAATGCCAATGCCAAATCTGCCTGCACATTGATATGCATTTTTGCTGCCGTAATGCCTGACTGTGGAACATAATTTTTGCTTACATAATCATACTGGTTCATATTGGAATATCTATTCACTGAAAAATTAAGGACCCCAGTATAGTCAACGGCCAAGATAGTCACTTATAGACAATGGCTAAGATAGTGTCTGAAGTTTCTTTCATTTTAGACTAAAGCTACTTTTTAGCTAAAAGAAAGGCATTTTCAATTGACAGACCTCTATTATGCTATAGTCATGTTGTGGTCTGCTTTTCCAGCAAACAATTTAATTCCTTCCCACGTTCATCAAGAGTTTTGGTTTTAAACTCATTTTCTCTGTACGCAGCACAACCCTAAATACATTTGCACAGATGGCACAAAAATCACTTAATTACACAGGAGCGGTTTGGTTATGAAATTGATGCTTCGTTTCAGTAAAATTAGAGAGCTGAACTGATCTCTGTCCATTTTTTCCCTCACAGTTCCTTCTGTTGTTCAGTGCAGTCTTCTCCATCATGTCATCTAAGTCAGTCCAAAAGAAATGGGCAGCAGTGAAAGGTCGCCTGGGGTCATCTCAGGACTCCGATGGTCCTCAGGAGGCCAACTTAGAGAATGCAGACCCAGAGCTATGCATCCGCCTGCTGCAGGTGCCCACTGTAGTCAACTATTCTGGGCTGAAGAAGAGGCTAGAGGGCAGTGATCAGTCCTGGATGGTGCAGTTCCTGGAGCTTTCTGGTCTGGACCTTCTGCTGGAGGCTCTGGACAGGCTCTCAGGGCGTGGGTGCTCACGGATCGCAGATGCCTTGCTGCAGCTGACCTGTGTGAACTGTGTAAAGGCAGTCATGAACTCTTCTACAGGGATCCACTTCATTGTGGAGAATGAGGGCTACGTACGCAAGCTATCACAAGGTACAACACTTATAGGGAGTCCTGATCAGTTGGGTGCACTGTTCACAGCAACAGATGGGCTACTTACTGACTGTAGTCTATCAGTTACTACACAATTTAGGAAACCACCCTCTACCTAGTGAATCAATAGAAAAGAACCAGCAAACCACTATTGGCCATATATTGTTTGACCATTGGACCATTGTGCAGCAGTGACTCAGACATGGTCACAATGAAGAGCACATGTTATTTGGTTGTCTAAAAACATGTTTTTCTAGACACTTAAAGATAGTGGGTTACATTTTTAAGCACAATGATTACAATACAAGTAGTACAAAGTAGAAGTACAAGGCTTCATCAAAAAAATAATATTGTGAAAAATTTGTTAATTGTTATTCATAATATAATTTATTTATTTAATTATTATTGAAACTCAGAACCCCAGAATCTTTCATTATTATATTTTATTTCTAGTTGTGAGTACACTTGAGTTTAACAGTATAAACAAAAAAGGCTTGAAATGTCACTTTATGTGTAATAAATATAAAATATATGACAGTTTGCATTTTTAAGTTATATTGTGAGCACTTTATTCACAATATTCTAATTTTTGGTAGTATAACTAATAATGAACAGCATACTGAGCATGTACTTATGATATATATATATTATAAAAGGGAATGACATTTCTTTATATATATTTTTTGTTATCTTAATTGTTTATGCAAACATTTTGAAATGATGTCATGAATTTCATAATTTCCCGTAACACAGGATAAGTACTTTGTCTGATCCTGCTATACCACCACAATCATGTGGGTAGAGGTGTGCTCAGATTACCAAAGTAAATAGTAGATACCTGACAGCTGTGACGGAATTCTGAAACTTACTGTAACACACACAGGCATAGAATTGTCTGTCTGTCATTGTTGACTAGTTTACTCAAGACCAGTCACATTCTCAGAGGATGGGAATGTTTTTTGTCGGAGGGCCAAAGGTCCATATTACGTCCCTCAAAAAGTGTATTGAGTCTATGTTACCGGAATCCAGAGTCAGGCAGAGATGACAGAAAATGCAAAGAAAAGGGCTAAAGTCTTTGTTTTTTGTTGCTTTATCACAACCAGCTCTGGATACTTCCAACACCATGGTTAAGAAGCAAGTGTTTGAGCTGCTGGCTGCCCTCAGTATGTTCTCTGCAGAGGGACACAGATTGGCTCTGGATGCCCTGGAGCATTATAAGGCAGGTGTCACTAATGCACTCTCCACATTTGTGTACGTATATGGGCTGATTTCCTAGACACTTAAATCCTTGGTCTAAATTGTCATTTCAATGGTGATTCATAATTAAAATATCCATTTTAGATGAATGATTGATCTTATCACACATCTGTTTGAAAATCTATTATGTTTTATGAATAAAACACATTATAGCTTTCTTTAACCCTGTAGGCTGTTAAGACTCAGCAGTATCGCTTCAGTGTGATCATGAATGAGCTGGAAAGCACCGATAACATCCCATACATGGTGACTCTTCTCAGTGTGATCAACGCCCTCATCTTCAGCACTGATGACCTAAGGCAAAGAGACAAAATGCGCAAGGAGTTCATCGGTATATACATTTAATTGCTGTTTGCTTCCCCAGTAGTCAGCTTACATACTATATAAATATAGTGTGGGCTTTATCACTCTGAATCTAGATTCAAGTCACTTTAATTAAAGAACAAAAGCATCCTTTGTTGAAATCTCTCAACACATTCAAACAAAACTTCAGAGAGAACAGTTAAGACAATTTTGTGGTTGTTTCCTGATCCTTATTAGGCAGCGAACTTGAAGTGGGTTTCATTTTAAAAACATTCAATAATTTAGGTGACAATCTGACTAAAGGCTGATATATACTTTTAAACCTATCTGAGGTGACACAGAAAAGGGGGTTATGGGTAAGCTGAGCTTGTAGAGATAGGCCAAATCATTCATTTTCTCTGATAACAGCACACATTTCTCTGAGATGTCTGTGAGATGTAGTCTGTTTAATCTAAATTGCTCATCTGCTATATGTCACTGAGACATCAACATTGGACTTAATCCAGACCTTCCTTTCTATGTAATCATCTTTCCAACATCTCAGGGACATCTCACAGGTGTGTTAGAGTGCATCCGTATCTGCAACAGTTGATTACAAAACCAAAATAAGATCAATTGAACAATTTAAGGGTGAGTCAAACATTATCCACACTCTGGTTGTAGAATTTATTCTATCAACAATCTATCAACAAGCTTTCTTATTCCATCATTAAAAATGGTTTTGGCTGATCTGTGAGTGCACTGTTGTCTTCACCTCTTCTTCAGACGTGAATCTCTTAAGGCTTCTTTCAGGGGACCAAACAGGTAATACACCAATGGGGAATGAACAGGACTGTAGGGAGGATGCCTCAAAACAAAGTTTTAGAACAACTAAAGTGCAGATAATTTTTCACTCACCTTCGTGTAAATATATATACGTTTATAAGAACAGTGCAGTTAAGACGTTCAGACCTTTCCCATATGTCTTACAGATGTGTGTGCTGTCAGGGAAGTCATATCAAGGCTAATATTCAGTTACAGTTATTCAAATATCCAGTCTTTTTGGTATTTTTACAATGAAAATAAAACATTGATTGCTGTTATTTAACTTTTATAATGGAAGAAAACGTGTGTAAAGGTAGGCTTACCAATAAATTATTTCTTTTGGAAAAAAAAAGTTTGCCTAAAAACCGTAGTAATATACGGTTTGTTGTGAATGCTGCTGTAGTTACTGTGTTTTCTGTTGGAGCAGATCAGATAAAACAGCAGGTCAATAAGCAGACTGTGGCGTCAGGATCGATTAAGCTGTAAACTCATTTATTGTAGTGTTTCATTTCTGTAGTAAAACGCGAGCAGATTCTCTTTAACACATCGTAATACAGAATGTAGCCGCGCACTGCTAATCGATGTGATTATCGCGACCGAGCTGTTTATAAGAGTCAGAGTTGCCAGGTCCAACAAAAATATCCAGACCAAAGTCAGCCTAAAACCTTAAGAAGTTTAACTAGCCCAAATATATATGTCTGTCACACGTCTGAAACAAATGGCAAAACTATGAGTGTACGACTTAGTATTTTGTTTACAAGGGATTTATCAGTCCATCAAACCTTTTTCTTTTTCCCAGTCCTTGCAATACCGCCTCCCGTATTTCCCCATTTCTCTCTCTCTCTCTCGCTCTCTCTCTCGCTCTCTCTCTCTCTATCTCTCTCTCTATCTCTCTGTCTGTCTCTCTCTCAGCCTCTCCTTTCAGGCTATTTTTCCATATATTGTTGTTCTCTTCATTGTTATTGTTGTATTCAAACTTCCTTCGTGTCGACTTATACGCGTTTGCAACATCCTAGGCAACACCCACTTTATTGTTGTTTTTTGGCGGCCGCGGTAATTTTTAAAAGTAGCCCAAAAAAACGCACCCCGCCACCCAATTTTCACTGGATTTTCAAACAAGCCCAATTTGGCGTGAAAACCGCGAACCTGGCAACTCTGATAAGAGTAGATGATCACGTGACGCGGTGACGTTTAAATTGCAGCAGCAAGACTGGAGCAGCTCAGCTGAAGCGCACAAAACAGCGGGTTGAGAGGTGTAACATCTCAAAATATTACCGAAACATGCAGGAAGTATTTATTCATAGAAAAATATGTGAAAAACGACTTATTTTTCTTGACATTTTGCTGACTTCAATCCGTCACACATAAATATAAATCAGCATTACAGAGTTGATGTAGACCAATAAAAACGCCAGTTTTTCAAATATAAACGAAAAGTGCACATGAGGTGAAAAATATACAGCTACAGGTAGCTAGTATACTTAACGACCGCTTAACGCATTTGACGACGTGACCTTCAAAACCGTTCATTGGACAATTCGTAGCCTCCATCGTTTACTAAGTTCAACATATTTTAACAGGCATGTCGTGGACTGCAAAATGCTAAACAACATCAGAGGTATCTTAACACTTGTAACGTATATGGTGGCTGCTCTGCAAGTTTCAGCTGCTTAATTATTCTTAATTGCACCCACGTTTTGTTTGTGACAGTGTCTCAAGGCTCAGAGCCACATCAAGACTTATGAAAATTGCTTTGTTTTGTCCATCAGGATTACAGTTACTTGATTTGCTCCCAAAGCTGAGGTGAGTTCATGTAATATTGCTGTTGAGTCAGTCTCGAACACATCTATGCATTAAAAAGCAATGCTGTTTATCTCAATATCTATATCTGTCCCTTCCTTTGCCTGCTGATGGGTTTTGTTCCAGGGAGCAGGAGGATGAGGACTTGATCATCCAGTGTGAGGCATTTGAGGAAGCCATGGCAGAGGATGAGGAGGAGCTGTTGAGGCTTTATGGAGGCATTGACATGAGCAATCACCAAGAGGTCTTCTTCACATTGTTTAACAAAGTGAGCTTGGCTTGCCTATCTGTTTTATCTGTACTGCACAGCTGCACATACATCATAAACAACAAGATCTTAGATAAGCACTAGTATAGGCATGTTACTCTTATCATTTTTCAGATTGGGAAACCCCTGGATTCAGGCCTCTTAAGTTCCCTAGCATTGTTATTAGAACAGCTACTATCAGCTTGTAGTAGCTTTTTCCAGTCTGGTATAGTCAAATGAATTTTTCAGAACTAATTTAATTACATGTCATGCATTTGGTAGTTGGTAATGTTTTTTTTATCTGCTGTTATAAAAATTTATTTTCAGGCAGTTTAATGAACAATTTTCAGTTAATTGCAAATTCTGTAAGACATACAAACTAAGTCACACAAGGTCTTAGAACCCCAACAATGTTGTCTTATTGCACAATAACCCCTGTTGTTCCTGATGTTTTTAGCTTTTTTAAATGTGCTCTTCATAAACAAAGATTTGTTTCATTGTCTGTCTCTTTTAGGTGAGCAGCTCCCCTGTCTCGCTGCAGCTGTTGTCCATCCTACAGACTCTTTTGCTCTTGGGACCTGAAAGAGCAGATATTTGGCAGGCCCTGGAGGCTCTTACTAATCGTGCTGTCCTGCTGGCCCAGAACTGTGAGTGAACCGTCATAAAAACATTCAGCATTTTTAAAAACTGTCTGAAGGTGGTCCTTAGTGCTTACTGAATGCAGGGTTCAATTATAATTTGCATGAATTTGATTGCCCTGTGAGTGAACTGTCATCTGCCGAATGGGGGTCAGTGGTGTGTTACCCACTACACTATCCCAACATCACAATTTGGTTTTGTTTATTTTCATAGTTATGTGATAAATGTATTGTTCACTTGTTGTTGTTGTTGTTTGTTGTTGTTAATATATACTGTAAAGTTCTTAATCTTTAGCTAGTCTACTGGTCTGCACAGTATTTCAGCAATATGAGCAACCTTAACTTTGTCAGTTTGTTGTTTTTGTGTAGGTTTTTTGAGTGTTTTTGTAAGTCTGTTACTAAAGTTTCTGCTGACTTTCTGATTCAGTGAAAAAAGTAACTAAAATAAAACTTCTACATTGTTGCCACCCTCCATTGTGCAACTGCTGCTTTAAATTTTAACTATCAGTTAAGTCTACTAAACCTAACTAGGCTGAGTAACTGTTTTAAATATCCTAAATTAACAGTATGGAGGCTTCCAATGACACACAAAATAATGTTATTTTAATTAATTTAACAGATATTTGTTTGCAAACCAGATCAAGACTGTTTTTTGTGGGTATTTTTGTTTTAGCTCAAATGGAATCCTGTGAGAAGATCATGCAGCGCCTAGTCTTTTCCAAAGAGTCAGCAGTTGGCTCTTTTGGTGTAGATGGCCAATCCCGGCAGGACCGAGCAGTTCAGACTGAGCTAACTGATGTGGCAAAAGAACGGTCAAGCAAATTACTCATCAGTCAGACACCACTTGTCAACTCTGCACCAAAACCAAGCACCACACAATCTCCTCCTCCTCCTCCACCACCACCACCTCCTCCCCCTCCTCCACTCCCTGGCTTGGCTTCCTCTCCTACCTCAACTTTACATCCACCTCCACCTCCACCACCTCCTTTACCTGGAATGGGAGTCCCACCACCTCCACCTCCTTTACCTGGAATGGGAGTCCCACCACCACCTCCACCACCACCTCCTTTACCAGGTGCTCCTATTCCTCCACCTCCACCACCTTTGCCAGGAATGGGTGGTCCACCACCACCACCACCGTTACCTATCATGGGTGTACCTCCACCCCCTCCACCTTTACCTGGAATGGGTCCTGGAGGACCTCCACCACCACCTCCTCTCCCTGGGATGCCAGGCCCACCTCCCCCACCTCCCTTTACGGGAATGGGAGACATCATAGTACCCCACAGTGTGCAGTCTCTAGGGAGGGCATATTCTGCACCAGCAAAGACTGGTCCCTATCCCACACTCAGGATGAAGAAGCTCAACTGGCAGAAGCTAAACTCCAGAGCAGTCACTGGTAAGGGTGCTGTATTTGACAATTGAGAATTTGTTAATATAGAGATGTACAACTGACTTTCGTTGGATTTCTGTATGACTTCTGATTCAGAGGTCAATATAAAGTTTTTATATATTTTTTGTTTTAAGTCTGTCTTTTATTTACTGGTCTCGAATAGAACTTTTTCTAGGCCACCTACTCTACCTTGAGAGGATGCACACATACAGACAATTATTTCTACAAAAGCTGAAATGAGACCTTTAGATGAGACTGTGGAATTTTATTAACTGTACAGATGTCTCTTCATCAAAGCCTTAAACGTAATAGTATAGTCAAATATAAGTCTGATATTGAAACACATTGAAACAGTTTATATGAAATTATATACTTTTCATTGCACAATTGACAATAGTTATTTTTTCACTCTTGCAGGTCAAAAGTAGTTTTAATGACTGACGTTAAACTGGTTGTTTCTGTGATTATATAGGCTGCCTGCATCCATCTCCACTTAATCACATGAACATTGGCAGTAGAAGTAAAATGCTAAGTATTCTACTGATGTGCTTGATGCATTCACATCATTTAGTAAAGATCTTTTATCAATAATAAAAATCAATTTGCGAGTAACAAACAAAAGAAACCAGCTTTAAAATGTCTTTTTCATTACTGTTATCTACAGATTTTGGAATCTGTCATATGTCATATTTATGACATGGCTTAAGAACGCAAGCTAGTTATTAAGGATATAACAGTCCATCAATCCATTTCAAGCAAATAGAAAACGAGCCAGTGCAATGATTGTAAGCTTGTTACAGTTCAGCAGATAAAGCCGAGCTTGTGCAGAAGAAAACAAGTTGTGTGGAATTTCATTAAACACTAGTTTTAAAACAGTTTTAGAATGTTTTTGTTGTGTACGTAGTTGGTCAGGGGTTCATCCTACAGCAACATAATGACCCAAAACATCAGTTCAAGCTCTGGCAGAACTACCTCAGGAAAAACCAACAAGATGGTCAGCTTGAAAACATGGAGTGGAGCACAGTCTCCAGACTTAAACCCCATCCAGCTGATTAGTGATGAAGTGAAAAGCAAAGCAAACCTACAAGTTCCAACATTTATGCGACGTTCTGCAGCAGATTTGTGAAGAACTGTCTGAAGAATATTTAATGTCTCGTAGAAAAAATGTCACGAGTGTGTTCAGCTGTTTATTTGACATTGTATGTATGAAGCTTTTCTGTGTTTTTACTGTGAAGTTTTCTCATTCATTCCCTTTTCTCTGACATAGATGGACACTGCATATGGGCCTCAGTGCAGACTGACCAACCTCTGGAGCCTGACTACACCAGCATTGAGCAGCTGTTTAGCCTCCCAGTGGCTGAACCCAAAGACAAAAACCCAGTCACTCCAGTCAAGAAGGAACCCAAAGAAGTATGTCAATATAGTCTCATCTGAACCAGGTGTCATTTTAAGGGAGGTCAGTGGTAAATTCTCATATTATTATTTGTTGACTCTCTTCTAGATTTCCTTTATTGACCCCAAGAAGAACCTGAATCTGAATATATATCTCAAGCAGTTCAGATGGTAAGCTGCTCAGGATTTAAGCTTATTAATATAGAGATGAATTCCTGCCAGTGGAATATGCTGCTCTTTAATGCTAATCCACTTTATCCTCTCAACCCTTCGCACAGCTCTAATCAGGATTTTGTGGCCATGATTCAGAAAGGAGATCGTTCCAAGTTTGATGTCGAGGTGTTAAAGCAGCTTCTGAAGCTTCTTCCAGAGAAACATGAGGTTGGTCGCCTACTTCTGAAATGACTTTCTGACATGAAATGGAGAAGTTTGTTGAATTAGCCTAATCTGAGTTTTCCTGTCATTATCTCTCTACAGATTGACAACTTAAAGTCTTTCCAGGGAGATCAAGACAAGCTTGCCAATGTTGATCACTTTTACATCTTACTCCTCGCCGTTCCCTGGTAATGACTTGCACTGGATGCTTTTGCACAACAATCAGGAATCAAACGGCACATTTTGCCTAACTTACAGAAAGTGAACATGGTGAAAAGTCCATTAACAGTGACCCTCAGTTTCACCTCGCTTGTGTTCCTGCCCACTCGTATCTTTCTCTCTTTCTCTCACAGCTACCAGCTGAGGATCGAGTGTATGTTGCTGTGTGAAGAAACTGCGTCTGTGCTGGAGATGCTGAAGCCTAAAGCGGTGCTGGTGGAGGCGGCGTGTGAGAGTGAGTGTGTGCTCTGGCGTTGCGTGGGAGTTTTAGCCTCCACTGTGCTTCTCCACCCCTGATTGCTTTTTCCACAGTGAAGGTCTCCGCTGACTCATCCTCACTCGCTCACTGGAAGTGCTTGTAGAATTTAGTCTGAAAATGCTTTGTACAGATACTCCTTTGTCTCTCCTGCTGGGAATTGTGGAAGGGATACCTTCAGGGTCACTTTTTTTAAAAACAAAATGGTCTTATAGATGTGACGTGCAACTGCTGCATTCATTCAAGTCTTAACAAAAGTTGCATTCATTTTCACAGAACTGCCTGCATTGCGAAAGGAAGCACATTCCTAATCGAGTTATTGGCTCTTGACGGTGGGCTGAGCTTGTTTAAAGACACACACACAGATTGACATCTGCAATTATATTTATATAGAGATTCTTATACTTATACGGATTAATACAAGTTTTCTAAAGCAACTTCATATCAAGTATTGGAGACAAAAATGTGCAGAGATTAATCAAATCATTATGACCACTGTGCCATTATGCTTAATTTGCTGTTTTACTTGCTTATTTTGGCAATACAGCTGTGACATGTTGAGTCATGGACTCTACAAGAGCTCTGAAGGTGTTCCATGGTTATCACACCAACATGTTAGCAACAGATCCTTTAAGTCTGGCATGTTGTGAGGTGGAGCCTCTGCGGATTACTCTTGTTCCAGCTTATTCCACAAACGCTCGGTAGGACTGAAACTGTCTTTAGTCCTACATTAGCCTTTCAGCATGAAATAATATAACATAGTGGAAAAGAAATTACAGCATCCATTAAGCAGTGAAAGAGTTAATACTAAGCTCAGTTCGCCATCATTATAATTGGTTTGTGTATAGTAGCCCCACGTCTTGTGTAGCTGATTAATGTTCTTGTCACTAGCTAGGCAGTCATTTAGCCTGTAATGCATAAAAGCCTTTCAGCATTTCTCTGTATTCAACCTCGAAATATTCTAATAATTAGAGACTGATTTCTGATATTGATGAGCATTAAGCCATACTGACCAACAGTAAAACAAAAAAGCCTTCAAATATTTCACTTTACATGTCATTAATATAAAATTGTACTTTCCTTTTTGAATTAAATTATAAAGAAAAAATAACATTTCTACAATATTCTATTTTTAATGTATGACTGTATATTCCACCTTCTGTGAATGGTAATAATGTTTTTTTTTATACACCTCTGCTATATATAGTTCCAATTTCTCAGGGATGTTATAAATTAAAAAAAAGCTCTTGATCTCTATTTTCTGAATGTTTGCATGGGAAATTAGGAGTGCAAAACTATCCTGATATCCTGATGTGACCCACAAGTCTGGTATGCGTGTTGGAACACTGAATTCTTGAGATTGGAACAGCCCTCCACTACCTCTGGTTTACAGTAAAGAGTATAAGCAGCTTAGTAATAACTTGTTCTTGAGGGAGTTGTGGTGTCTGTCGCCCCCTGCAGGGCTCAGAGCGAGCACTCTCCTGCCCAGCTTCTGCAAGCTCATCCTACATGTGGGAAACTTCCTCAACTATGTAAGAGCATTTTTTAACCATAATGTTACTAGTGCTTTTGCATAATCACTTAATTGCAATTTGGTTAAATGAGCATTTTCCACATTTTTCCACTGTTATGTTCTATGTTGTTTATTTTGCAACACATAGAATGTGTTTTTTCAGCCATGTTTAAGTAAATTAAACTAATTGCAATTATGTGACAATTCATTGTCAGCAACAATGTCATGATTGGTGCAGCTCTAAGGCTACGTTCACATTACAAGCCACATTGCTCAAATCTGATTTTTTTTGCTCCGATCAGATTTCTTGGCAGTTCACATTTACAAATCTAAATGATCTGTCCCTGAAACAGCTCGCATGCACACATTGATACGTGTTTACACATTTTCTTCATCATCAAAAACAAAAACTTTAATGTTTGTGCAGAGTTCCCAGGTTTACAAAAATACAGTCACCGGTAAAACTTCAGAGTTTGCAGGGTTTTTGCACTAAATAAAAGGAAGTTGAATGAGAAAGATAGATTTGAAGATTTACGTTTTAAAGCTCATTGAAATGTATGTGTCACTGTAGATTTTGGGCTAGTTTGTGTAGTGTTGGCGGATGTTTGGCGTATCTGGCAACCCTGTATTTGTGAGTTGACTGATTTGAGTAAAACTGGTAAAACAGACATGTTAGTAGCTGATGTGTGATGGTGTTTTGCTCAGGAGGCCAGTAAACAGGTGCTGGACTGTACATGATCAGGTGAAGAAGGTGAATAAATGCCAGCTGGCTGCTTTTACTGTATTTACAGTGATGTGAGTAAACGAGAGAAACAAATGCTGCCTCACCCACTACACACACGTACAAACAAAAAGACATGAAATCTGATCTGACCATCACATTCAAGTCACATGTCCACGGATTGGATACGTATCTGATCTAGAACCACATATGAAAGTGAAATCTGATTAGAAAAGATCCACACAGTCCTGAAAAGATCAGATCTGAGCCACATTAAGGCAACAGATTGTATTTGAGTCACTTCAGCTTTGTAATGTGAACGTAACCTAAGTGTTTTGTTCTATATGAGCACATTCTTTCATACAAATCCTTTAGGATACATAGGACAGTAAAGTGGTTTTATTGTTTGTCAAGCTGGCCAACTCCGTATTTTCTTTTTATCTTTTTTTTGGCTAGGGAAGTCACACAGGAAATGCTGAAGGATTCAAGATTAGCTCACTGCTGAAGTTGACGGAGACCAAATCCAACAAGGGTCGCATCACACTCTTACACCACATCCTTGAGGTACAGCAAAACACTCAAATCTGTATCTTATATTTATATGTAACAGACAAAAGATGTTCAGTTGTTTCAATGACTTTGTTCTGTTTGTTAAATATAAAAAAGTACAAGTAGCACTGTTCTTACTGGTTCCACAGTTTATAGTTTAATTGGTAACAGGTTTGTTCATCAGGATCATATCATGACAAGATTCAGGTAGTCAGGGGAAATCTCAGTGTGCAAAGGCCAGGGGAGGAAACCGTTTCTGTACATGTCCTTCGAGCTCTTGGGTGGTTTTGGTTGAGAAACTCATGCTACCATGATGGACCACATAATCACATGGGCTCAGTCATACTTTGGAAAATCATCATCACTTAACACAATATGCCATTGCATCAGAAATGCAACCAGAAACTATTACACAAAGAGGAAACATTAATTTGTGTAGACATATTAGCAAGTTTTTTTGAGCATGAAATCATCTGAGATGGACTGAAAGACATTGGAAATGTGTTCTGTGATCACATAAGCTTGTTTTTGGGAAAACAGAGATCAGATTCTACATGTCAAATATGATAAAGACCATCCAGCCTCTTACTAATGAAAAGTACATAAAACCAGCATCTGTGATGTCATGAGGGTCCTTCAGTGCCCATGGCATGGATGATCTGCATATATGTGAAGGTACTGTTGGTGCAGAGGTTTATTTTGGAGACCTGTGCTACCATCAAGATGACATCTTTTCCCAGGAGCTCAGCAGGACAATGTCAGGCCTCATTTTCCAGAAGTTACAACATCGTGACTTCGTAGACATAGAGTGTGTGTGCTTGACTGGCCTGCCTGCAGTCTCCTATTGAAAATATCTGGCACATCATGTAGAGGAGAATCGGACAACAGCAACCACAGAATGTTGAGCAGCAAGAATGTGTGCAAAAATTCAACCTGCAACAATTGATATCTTCACCTGGCAAGCAATTAAATAATTAAACAAAAAGGTGAGGTGACGCAGGGATTAAAATGCCTCGGTCTCATAAAAATGTTTAGTGTATGGCGCAGGCATAAATTTTTACATGTATTTTTTTTTTTTTTATTATTTAATAAATATGACTGTCATCAACACCACTGATCTTTTCTTTTCCCTGTTGTCTGTTAAATGAAAATTCAAGTGAATTAACATAACATATTTCAGTTTTTGTTAACCTTTTTAGAAAGTGTCCCGACTTTTTTGTAAATGGTGTTTGTAGTTAAGAAGTATTGGATGCTTATAGTCGGCAATGAAGCATGATGCAAAATTCAAAAGTTGTCACACGGTTCAAACCACACTGAGTTACTGAGTGATTTTCATTAGACTTGCAGTGCAGTTTATGTAATTGCTGGATGATAAGCTCCTATTGTAGCTGCATTAGGCTCATACCTCATGTAAGCTTGTCTTGTCTAATGAACTACGTTTAAGAGGAAATGGTTTATTTATTTATATATTTGTTTGTTTATTTAGGAATACTAAGCTATTTTGATTTAACTAGCTTTGATAAGTCTGTGGATGATGGCCTCAAATTGGAAGCCATGAGCAGTTAGAGGATGCTAATATGGTGATCAAAGAGCAGAGTATGTGAGTGGTGCGGAGTTTCATGATGTTCATCATGGTCCATGTTCTCTCTCACTCCAGTATCGCTCCACCCATGATGCTGAAGTCTGAAACCTGACATTTTAAATACTTAACTGGTATTTCTAACCATTAATTAAGCAATAAGTCTATTGCCAGTCTTTTTTAAAGTTCTTTTTAAACAGATGGAAAAGTTACTAAACTATGCAATAAGCTGTGTGCTTAATTTTTGTTCATAGAATTACCACATTTAATAGTGCAGCAGTTCACTTTTTCATTTAATAATTAGTCATTTTTTTAGTTCCAGAAAAGGTTTCTCTGCATGACTAACAGTAGGCAGACATTCGTTTTCCTGTTTAAATAGGTTTAAATACAAAGATATTATAGCCTAACATACCTCTATTATTGTTAATTTTATTTAATATTTTGCTAAGCCAAGTACTCAGATGTTCCATGTTGTACAAATATATTGCAGGGGGGCGGGGGACATTAGGCAAGAGAACCATTAAGCAAGTACTCACTAACCCTGTTCTTGTTGAATTTCAACTTTAATGAACCATACCTAATTGATCTCAAAATTGCCTTTAGAAGTTATTGATTAGCTGAATGAGCTGTGCTAGATTTGGGGAGAGTTGATGACCACTTAGATATTTTATATGAGGCTATTTTGTGATTTTAGGAAGCAGAGCTTAACCATCCTGAGCTGTTGAACCTGCCTGATGACATCGAGAGCTGTGAAAAAGCAGCAGGGTACGTACAGCGTTAGCCTTCTAGCCATTGTAATGTTACTGAGATGGATGATGATGCATTTTATTTGTCTGTGTAACTGCACGTAAATTAGTTTTATGCCTTTTTGATTGTGCTGTGTTGTTTATATATGAATATAGTCCTGTTTCTGTAACAGGATAAACCTGGAATCTGTTCAGGCCGAGGCAAGTGCACTATCCAAACGTTTAAGGGACACAGAGAAAAAAGTCTCCTCATCAGTTCAAGATGTTAAAGAGCAGTTTCTGAGTGTTATTGAGGTATGTATGAAATGTTGACTGCACAACTGAAATCAGTTTCTTTTCAAGAAATGCTTCTTTGTTTCTAAACTTTAAAACATGCAAATACCAATCACTCAGTTTATTCTGTTTGCTTTAAGCCGAGCAAATACAGTCACATAATGGCAGCATAATTCTGCATCACTGATTGTGTTAAACTTTCACTTCTTTCTTTTGATCTAGTCCTATTCACCCATTTTGGTTTTTTTTTTGGGGGGGGTTTTAATACAAGTTTCTCCTATCATCATGAATCAACCACAAAAGAATGGAATAAGATGTAAAAGTTGTTAGTTAACCCCTGATGATAAGAATTAGCATTATCAAAAATTGGGTCAATGATTCATTGTTGATCATCTTAAAATTAGAATAGTGTATATTGTATTACTTGCTGTTATCTGTAAAAATGTGTAAAACGGACTAAATTCAAATTTCAACTTAACACAATTCTCAGAAAACCACAGGCCCATTTTTCAACACGGTAAATATTCCTTTAAAGGTAAAACAAGACTATAAGTCAGTTTATGTACCTTAAAGATTCATTGTATTCACTTGTCTATGAGAAATAAGCAGATTTATCTTTTTATATTTTCATAAATTATTTTTTTAATAGTAAAAAAGCTGTAAAATGTTTGGAAAGGGTAAGTGAAGCCAATACAAATTAAATTAAATAGCAGAACCTGGTATAATAATTGTTTGTTTAATGTTCTATAGACAAAAAATTTAGGGATGCAGCGCAGTGACTATAGGTACTGCCCCAGCAATGGTCCAGTATTTTATTTTTTATTTATTTTTACCTCAAAGCAATTTTTTCCATGTACTTTTATCCAGTATAGTTTTGCATTATTACGTGTCAGAAACCACATACGTCTGATAGTTTAAGCAGTTTGCTATTGTAAAACATCCCTAAACTTGTCAACTGGGATGAATATTTTTGAAATAAAGTATCATATTTGAGTTTAGGAAAGTTTCATGTTGTCATTTTGTGTGTTTTAATTTATAGGAGAACCTACAAGCAAGTAAAGCACTAGAGGATCGCTTGGCTGATATAGACCAGAAGAAGGGGGACCTGGCTGAGTATCTGTGTGAGGATGCCACCCAGCTATCTCTAGAAGAGCTCTTTGGCAACATTAAGACATTCCGAGGTCTTTTCATCAAAGCCTTAAAGGTAAATGATCATTATAATCAAATATATAAATCTGATATTGAGACACATTGCAACAGTTTTAGTAAAAAGTATACTTTTTACGTATATAATTATACGTATTTCTTTTAACTTCAATAGTCCACTTCAACTCATTAGCACCAATTTTACACTTATTTGTGGAATGTATGGTTAATAAACCTCATTTACACATAATTATATATGCACACACACACAGAATGATAAGATCCGTTACTGCTTTTTTATTGGCTGTTTGCTGTGAATTCCGAGTGCAAGAACATAAAAAGATTAGTGTGGGAAGTGTTTGAGTGCGCACACGCTCCACTAAACGGAAGAAAGAAAATCAGTGAGTGGTGCATGAATCGTGCTCTCACACTTAAAAAGTGTGCTTTTGACTTTTTGGCAGTGAACCAGAAAGAGTAAGTGCGGGGACCGCCAATCACACGTTAGCAGCAAGTGGCAGAGCCAATCAATGAGCTTGTCGCCACTGTAAATGGAAACAGGCTTCAACTTGAGTGACCTGTTTTCCACTTGGTCCTAGTGCTAGACTCATCTTCGTTTAATATAGCATAACAATGTTTTTGGACGGTAAAAACTGCATGTGTTGGCAGATGCCTTTGCGAGACGTATGCAGAAGTTACAATCAGCTTTAACAAATCTAAAAGGCTGCACTGTCACCACAGCTATCACAGAGTTATTGTCTTGTTCAGATAAAAAATAACTTGTTTGATGTCCAAAACATTTTAATAGCAGTGATTATATTTATTGTTGTCCACAAAGGATTTCCCCTGAAAAGTTTCTGAATTTTTCTGTCAGTTTTTAAAAAGCAGTTTTGTTTCCACTTCTCTTCACAATAAAATGGATACATTTTCATAGAGGTCCTTTAGCTGGTCCTTAAGCTTTGAAAATCGTCTCTCATGCTGATCTCTCTGCTGGTTTGGTTGGTTTGTGTCTTGCAGGAGAACAAGGTCCGTAAAGAGCAGGCAGCCAAAGCAGAGAAGAGGAAGCAGCAGCTGGCAGAAGAGGAATCCAAGAGGCAAAAAGGAGAAAATGGCAAGATCAGTAAGTGATCATTGAATCAGTCTTGACTGTCAGGTCTGTAATGAAAATATTTTGGTGGTCATCTGACCAAGAAAAGTTGAAATAAGCTTTATCTTGAATGAAAGGAAGAGTATATCCTCCCACAGTATGCCCAGAAGTTTTATTAATAATTTTATATTTTCCTTTAAAACCCAAGATATTCTTGCCGGACTTTGACTCCAATTTCCACTCTTGAATTTTGGCATCACTTCTTGTTAGTTGAATTGTTGTTGATAAATAATTGTCCACACCTGAACCAACAGGATTGTAACTGGGAATCCTCTACATCATTTAAATGAGAACAAAGTCCAGCTACACTACCGCTCAAAAGTTTGGGATCACCCAGGATTTTCCATATACAATCTATACTTTTATTTCAGAATGGCCCTATTATTATTATTTATTAATATTAGTATTAGTATTATTATAACTATTATTTATTTATTTATTTTATTTTTCTAGACTACAATAAAGTCCACAAATGCTGCTGCTCCAGATATTCAGTCTTCTATGGTAGAAAGGTGAGGTAGGACAGTGTCACTGTGTTTGGTTCACAAGTTGTTGATGGTGAGTTTAGAAGCTTTACTACAGCTGTTTAATCTCCACCAGAAGTTTAACACATTGTGTGTGAGACATCACTGGACATGACTCTGTCCTACCTCACTCTTCTAACATCTGATCTGATGCAGCAGAATTTGTGGATTTTATCATCAAATCAAAACACACAGAAATAAAAGTCCAGGTTGTCACAGATGTTCAGTTTAATGTGTGATCCCAAATTTTTGAGCAGTAGTGTAGGTCTGGAGTTATATATTCTGTATTTCTGTTAATGCATGTCAGTATTCTAACCACATATGCTTTTTATATTGTGAAGCACTGACGCAGTCAAAAATTGATATCATGGATAATTTATGGCATTTGTACTATATATTTTTTGTTTTCATTTACATAATTAAATAGTTTGGTGCAACATAAACACTTTTTTTTATATTGCTGCAAATTTTCTTCAAAGAATAATGGCTATTTAAATTTCTAAATATAATAGTGCACCTTCCAAAATTAAATTACCTTGAAATAAATGAATACTGAAGTAATCCAGACTGAGTGAACACATAAGGAATCATGTAGTAAACTTAAAAATGTTAAACAAACCACAATATGTTTTAGATTTTAGATTCTTCAAAGTAGACACACAACTGATGTCTCAAACACATTAAGAGGCAAGAAATGCAAGTCATGAACTCTTAACAAGTCACAGCTGTTAACTGAAAGCCATTCCAGGTGACTACCTCATAAAGCTGACTGAGAAAATGCCAAGAAAACTGCCATCTAAGCAAGAGATGCCTACTGTGAAGAATATAAAATATAAAACATATTCTGGTTTGTTTAACACTGTTTTGTTTACTAAACAATTTCATATGTATTTCTTCATAGTTTGGATGACTTTAGTATTAATGTACAATGCAGACAATTTTTTAATAATGAAAAACCACTGAATGTCCAGAAGGTGTCCAAACTTTTGACTGGTACTGTATTTCAAGTTTTTTTTTTTTTTTTTTTTTTTTTTTTTTTTAATGTTGATACTGAACAGTGAACTTTTTTTAACTGACACTTTAATTGACACTGTATATAACACCCCTTCTTGCACCCACAAAGACTAGATTACAGCATACACTGACTGCAGCTTTTGTGTTATCCTTCCAGTCAGAAGGGGTGCTTTACCTCAGGAGGACGGTTGCATCATTGACCACCTGCTGGCAGACATCAGAAAGGGTTTCCATCTCAGAAAGACCCGGCCCAGGTGCGAAACGGAAAGTGCCTCCTCTAGTGAAATACGTAAGGATACCGGGCAGCCTGGTAAGGAAAAGACAACTCCAAGCCCTCCACCATGGCTTCAGTTCAAGCGTCTGAATCCACTTCCCTTTTTCATCTCCTTTACTTTGTGATCAACTGGGCTGTAACTACATACATTGAAGGCGGTGGGGCTTTTACATTGCATCTTATGCATTACCTGTTATTTTAAGTGTCTATTTACCACATTTGATGTAAGCATAGCTTAAAATTAGTTTACACCCATGTTCATTTAATTTAACAAAGGAAAATATTGTGTGGAAGGCTATAGCACAGTTTAAAAAGGTTAAAAAGGGCTACTTTAAAATGTTGTGAAGCCAGACAGTATATTTGTGACTGCATGTTAAATGAAAACGATTATGATTCATTTTTGTGTTGATTTTCTAAGTCACAGACAGCACGATGTCTGACATTTAAAATGTCCAGCTTGATGGCCATTGTGATTGTGAAAGCAATCTGTTGCCGATTCATGATGCTGTCATTGATTGGCTCTAGCCTGGAAGAAATGGAGATGAAGAGTGATGTGGTGTTCAGACTACTGAGCTTTGAGTTTTAACACTCAGCGTCGTCGTCCATTTTTTCACCAAACTAACAGCCTGGTGCTGCTGCTTCATGTCTGCTTCTTGCCAGCCACAGCTGCTTTTGTTGCACAAATTGAACACGGACGCAAATGGTTTGCTTGCATGTATTTTCATTAACATACAATAATGAAATGCACATTATATGTTAGCTACAGACTGTTTTATGCTAATCACATTTTTTAATGAATATTCTATTAATCCTAACCCTTCAAGCCTGCTTGGAAATCTGGTTGATTTATTACTTATAACCATTAACATAGAAGATTTAAGGTGATTGGAGTCCTATTACGATGAACAATATGAATTTTGTTTAAGAAATAATTTGGCAAAAACAAACTATTTACATATGTCTTATCTTGTTTGTCTGTATGGCTTCAGTGGAAGACTTATGTACCACAGTTAAAACTTTACTAACTACATGAATTTTAAAAAAATACATAAAAAAATTAATTGGCCTGAATTTTGTCGATATTTTTGTTTAGAATTCACAATTATTCACCTGCCAGCTTTGTTTTCATGCAGTTGAATGAAATGTCGAAGCAGCCATGCCACTAGCATGTTTTTCATCTTTTCATCATTTATTTCTCTTTCATCCTCTAGCGGCAAGTGTCAAGTCTGCAGAAGGAGAAGTCGTGTTGTCTGTAGCCCAGGAGCTCCCTCCTTTTCCTGCTTCTCAGATAAAAGGGAACACCACCGATGGTCCTGTAAACGCTTCCTCCACCAGCCCCCCAGGAGAAACAGCTTCAGCCAGTGAAGCCCAGCTCCAACCTCGTTCAGTGGAAGAGTCCCAGTCAGACCTCTCCATTGATAAAACCCTGCCAGTACACACTGCATCATCACAGGAACATTCACAAGGGCTTTCTTCAGCTCAGGTCCACTTTGAAGATAACACGGAACCACCACCTATCACCTCTGAAGCCATTATTGAGGAAAAATCTTGCTCAGATACCCCACCACAGGAAATCTCTCCAACGCCTCCTGTGGATGTGAAAAATATTTCAGGAGAAAATCTCGTGCCTCCCTTAAACCCACGTGCTACATCAGAACAGAACCATAATGGTAACAATAGTCAATTTAAAGATAACAGTGCCTCTCTTGATACATCACTGAAGAATGCAAAGAATGTTGATTCTGGCATTTCTATTGACTCGAATGGAAACGGAGAGGGTGAGGTCATCAGTGAAATGGCACTGACGAGCCAAGATCAGTGTGAACGGAGACCTTCAGGCAATGGCCAAGCAGGCTCTAATGGCAATGAAGGGTCGCCTGGCAGGAATGAAACACAGCAGGGATTTGATGCACCTGATGAAGCACAAGCTCAGGATAAACCCACCCCCTCCAGTCCTCCTAACACTCTGCGAAAACAGCACAAACTTCTGCGGGGAAAAAAGAAGAGCAGTCGCGAAGGTAACACATTCACAAATTTTGAATATCCTAATAAAGGTTATGCATGTAAACACTGTTGTCTGAAATTAAATTGTATAATAAATGTTGCAAATATTTAAGCATGCAGAAACCTAATGGGGCAAGTTAGAAATGTTTATTTTTTATTTTATTTTTTAAATAAATGTTTTGCTTTAGAAGAGAAATGTTCTAAGTTTGTCAGATTTGTAACTCAAATATTTGTGAAAATAAAACGTTTCTTGTGTTGTATTATAGTTTTAAGTTTTTGCAGAAAATTTAAATATCCAGGTCTGATTTGTTACAAACGTGGTAAGGTGTTTGTAATGGCACAAATAAATGTCATTCAGTCCTTCAGTGTGTCTCTCTCTCTTTGCCCTCTTAAGCCGGGGGTAACAGCGAAGGACACAGTAAGCATAAACAGGGCTGTGTGTTGCAGTAAGGTAGGTCACATCACTGGATGTGTAACTAACAGGGTTCAAAGGGATGAGCATCTAAACCCATCTTTATATCTTATAACCAGCTCCATTCAGTGTCTAACAAAAGGCCTGTCTGCGTACTGATGTCTGTTTAACCTGCCGTTGTCTGACTTCATTAACATGCTGTCTTCTGTGGAAATGAGTAATTGAACTCTTGTAACCTTTTCAAAGCCTCTGAAGACCTTTGCCCGCTGACCTGAGCTTCAGTTATCTGGAGTCACAAGAAGAGAGAATTCACATTTCTGAGTACTGCTCTGTTTACATCATTAAATCAGACGTCAAGTCTACTGTGGTGTCTGTGTCAAATCAATCTGGGTCATATGATCACTTATAACTGTTTGTTTTTGACTGTCTGGCATTTATTTTCCTGGACTTGTTTTGGTCAACAGTAGCTTCTCTTGAAGTCACTGTTCTTCTCTGCATCTACTAACAATCTGCAAGAGGGAACTAATTTATCTTTATGTTGGGCAACAGATTTATATCTACAGAAAACAAATCTCCAGTTAACTCTTAATGGAATTAATCTGAAAGTGGTGGTGGGTATCCACAGAGATCATTTCAACAGAAAAACAAATTCAGAATGTTAATCTTTTTATATCCAGTTTGAATTGATTGAGATTGAATTGCCTTAATTTAAATTTTAATGAAAGTATGTATGATCACAACGCAGGAGTTTGTTTATATATATTTATTATTGTATGTATTTGCCATTGCAGGAAAACCCAGGAAAAGAAAAACAAGAGGGAAGAGATGAGGCTTTTTTTTGCTGGAGACTATAATTATGAGCTTATTTGTGATCAGCTTTACCAGCTCTTTTTAACTTTTTGCACACCACACACTGATCAAGGACCCCAGTGACCAAGAACATGCTTTTGCATCTGCTGATGGACCAAGTGATGAAGATTTAAAGACGTTTCTCAGAAATGAGAGAATTCTATTTGAAAATGCTGTCTTTGCTCTTTTAGAGTCGAGCGTTACGTTTCAGAGTGAATGTTGCTTTCAGTGACCACTTTCACTCAACAATCAAATGATAGTGATGCACCAAAATGTTTGTTTACGTATCTTATAGATATATAATTCTGGAACCCAAGAGAAATGTAAAAAATACACTATTTCTTGTGGATTGTAATGGAGTCAATATCGCATTAAGAATGTGTCATTGTTCCACATTCAAAATTTATAAGAATATATTGTATCCCGAGTTAAAAATGTGTATATTATAATGAATAATGCAGTATTGCAAGCTGAAGGCAGTATTTAGTGAAGCCGGGCAATTTGTGGTCTTGGGCCCATATTCAAAATACCTGAGATTTGTCAGTTCATCATAGCAGTGTAAAATTGAAGTGCCCGGAATCTCATAAACTGCTCTTGCACAGAATGTTTTTGAGAATGTAAGCCTTGGATTGAATTACGGTCACTGAGACTGTTCCACCTCAAATGCCCTTTAGTCTTATGCTGAACTGTCTGGAAAACTGATGCCATAATGTCCGTGTTGTCAGTCATGTAAATGCTCTATTTATAATCGGCTACTTATAGTATTGATGGTCTAATAAAAGTGTCTTAGTTTAAAGGAACTGAAATGCTTATTGAAATAAAGACTATATTGGATTGTGATTGATCACTGTGGAGTGGTTGTTATATTTACATTAAAATCTTGTTCTCTGCTGCTTTATTGATTTTGCAGTGGGTGTAATGATTGAAACTGTGTGTTGTGTTCATTTACCCATCAAAAGTTTGGACACACCTGGCCATTCTGTGGTTTTTCATTATTAAAGCTTGTCGCATTGTAGATTAATACTAAAGTCATCCAAACTATGAAGACATACATTTGTAATTACACACCGGATTCCAAAAAAGTTGGTACACTAAAATTGTGAATAAAAACTGAATGCAATGATGTGGAGATGGCAAATGTCAATATTTTATTCATAATAGAACATAGATGACAGATCAAAAG
>BRDA01011139.1:1471-12172 GCA_036984385.1 Crenuchus spilurus | reverse complement strand
GTCTCACAGTATTTTTGGTTAATGTTTAAAGTGTTTTGGTAGATTATACCTACACCGCCTCCAGTTCCTGACAATCTCGGACTGTGAACGTAATTGTAACCTTCAGGGCTGGCTTCATTTAGTGCTAAATAGTCATCGGGTCTAATCCATGTTTCTGTAAGACATAAAATATTAAATTTCTGATCACTTATAATTTCATTCACAATAAGTGCTTTTGAACTTAGAGATCTCATATTGAGTAACCCAAACTTTAGATCAGAGGTGCTATAATTATTAGTTGGACATGATAATGTAATATTAATTAAGTTACTAAGACAAGCTGTTGAAGACTTTCTACAATTGACTTTAATTCGGGGCACAGACATAGTGTCAATATATTTGAACCTAGGTGACGCCTCAAGGCAGCTCGCAGATGGTTGGTTAAGCCAGTTTATCTGCGACCCGGTCTTGGCTCTGGTAAGTCACTTATTTACTCTAACGAACGAACTGATGGCGGGATATTCTCCTTTAGTAGAGAACAGAATTCAAGGTTCCATCAATTACAGCAAGTCATCCAGGTACTGAAGCAGCAAAGCAGCCCTCAGGCCATCACACTACCATTACCATGTTTGACTGCTGTTCAATTATTTTTTCACATAGGGCCAGGTTGTTTGGATAGTTTTTTTCCCTTAATAAATGAAATCATCATTGAAAAATGGCATTTTCTATTTACTCAGGTTATCTTCAGAGGTGTCAAGTAATGAAGTACAAATACTTTGTTACTATACTTTTGTTTATCTATACTTTACTGGAGTAATTATTTTCAATTACTTTTTACTTCTACTTACTTACATTTTCATGCAGTTATCTGTACTTTCTACTCCTTACATTTTAAAAACAGCCTCGTTATTTCTACATATTTCATTTCTGTTTGTCATCATTCAAAAAACATCCTCTCAGATAAACTGAACCATCCAGAAAGAGTGAATTGGATTGTGGTTGGATGATAAGTATAAACATACCATTCTGATACCCTATTGTGGTAAGCGATCCATCACACCTGCACGTCACGTGTCTCGTCACTCTCCAGTAAGCTCAGTACTACACATATATGGTCCACTAATATACAGTGGTAACCCTACTTACAAGCATCCCTACTAATGAGTATTCCAGGTAACAAGTCGAGATCTAGGAATATTTTTGTTACAGGTAATGAGTAAAATTCCAAGTAACGGGTAGCGTAAATTTGTTCAATTATGCCAAACCGCTAGGGGCGCTGCGGTCATTGCATCCCCTAGATGCTACCATAGAAGAAGAGGTCCAGTCAAAGTGAAAGTGACGCTAAGGTAGCAAAAGGTAGTGAACAAGAAAGTTTGATAAATTTTATTTTTACTTTTCATTTGAAAATTGTAACTATGCCATACATGTATGCCCGTCCTCCTCTCCTCCTTAGCCGCCAGCCTACATGAGCACTGTCGGTCTCCCTCTCCTAAGCGGCCAGCCTACACAAGCGTCGTCATCGTCTCCTTTATGTTTTTAAAAAAACATACAAAGGTTTTTATAAAAGGGGTTAAAAAACCCATATAAACACATTATTTAGCATATTAAAGTATACTGTATATTGGCCGGCTGACACAGATTAGTCAGTTTTACATGTATTCTTATGGGGAAAATGCATCCAGCTAACGAGCAAACCAGCTAACGAGCTCGGCTCCTGCACGGATTAAACTCGTAAGTAGGGTTACCACTGTATTTGAAATGACTCAAATGTTTTCATTTACAAGGGGAATATATGCAGCTGAAACAGGTAGCCAGTACATCCCAAAAAATGTCATCATTACCATTTTAATATAACATTATAGTCATTATGGCTTTTTAGAAAAAAAAATTATTTTGGGGGTGGGGGGTGGGGTAGTGCACTATATGCCCCCTAAGTTTTGGCATTTGTTTTCCTTACATTACTTTTATACTTTAAGTAGTTTTGAAACCAGTACTTTTGTACTTTCACTTGAGTAAAAAGCTTAAGTTGATGCTTCAACTTCTTAAAAGACTTTTTAAACCTTAGTATCTATACTTCTACCTGAGTAATGAATGTGAGTACTTTTGACACCTTTGGTTATCTTTGTCCGATGTTCAAATTTGTGGGATAATCTGAAATATTTTAAGGTGGTGAATATATTTTTTCACAGCACTGTGTATATATATATATATTGATGAGAAACTTTGCTCATCTCAGCTTTGAAGAAAACAGTGTCATTCAGGCTATAACATGTCTGGAGAAGGTGTCTTTTGCTGAGAAAAATTTTAATCAAAAACAAAATCTTATGGCTTGCTTTGTTGTCATTCCTCAGACTATTGGCTCATAAGGAGGCACATGGTGCATTAAGCGAGATGGCTTTCTTTCTCACACTAGAAACTGGCTACAGAGCGAGGTCAGGTTTTTTATTTCTCAAAAGGAAACTGAATAAAGAGAGAGGCGATGTTGTGTCTACAGCTGCATGTTTTGGTACAAAGGAATGAAGGCACATCAGAGGTTTTCTCATGTAGAGATCTACTGTTGATACTGCCACACACTCACCCACACATTTTCTTTATACCACCCAGGTAGTGTTTTAGCGCTTTTTGCCACAGAATTTGGCAAACACAGAAAAAAACAAATCCTGACATTGTGTACTGGTGAATCATGATGCCTCTTCTCACAGGGCTGAGATGTGGACTAATACTAATATAGACTCAAAGGAACCTAACACATAAAACATGGTCATATCAATACCAGCGTTCTCACTGTAATGTGTTCATTTAATAAGTCTGTACTATAATCCAGTGGTGACCCATGACTATTAGAGATCCATTTCAGGTCATAAATGTCTCCTATTAGTATGATAATTTAGTATTTTATTACTAATGCTTAAAAAGATTGTCCATTCTAGACTAAACACAGACTTCTGAAGCTTGTAAAAGACATTCCATGTGTGTTATTTGAAGCTGGGAACAGACATTAACAAGTATTTCATCTTCTATAAAACTGCTGCTGCTTTTTTGAAAGCATTTACAGTGTATCACAAAAGTGAGTACACCCCTCACATTTCTGCAGATATTTAAGTATATCTTTTCATGGGACAACATTGACAAAATGACACTTTGAGACAATGAAAAGTAGTCTGTGTGCAGCCTACTGTTATATAACAGTGCAAATGTATTCTTCCCTCAAAATAACTCAATATACAGCCATTAATGTCTAAACCACTGGCAACAAAGGTGAGTACAATATTTTGTGTGGCCACCATTATTTTCCAGAACTACCTTAACTCTCCTGGACATGGAGAATACCAGAGCTTCAGAGGTTGCCACTGGAATGCTTTTCCACTCCTCCTTGACAACATCACGGAGCTGGCGGATATTCAAGACTTTGCGCTCCTCCACTTTCCGCTTGAGGATGCCCCAAAGATGTTCTATTGGGTTTAGGTCTGTAGACATGCTTGGCCAGTCCATCACCTTTACCCTCAGCCTATTCAATAAAGCAGTAGTCGTCTTAGAGATGTGTTGGGGGTCATTATCATGCTGGAACACTGCCCTGCGACCCAGTTTCCGGAGGGAGGGGATCATGCTCTGCTTCATTATTTCACAGTACATATTGGAGTTCATGTGTCCCTCAATGAAACGTAACTCCCCAACACCTGCTGCACTCATGCAGCCCCAGACCATGGCATTCCCACCACCATGCTTGACTGTAGGCATAACACACTTATCTTTATACTCCTCACTTGATTGCCGCCACACATGTTTGAGACCATCTGAACCAAACAAATTAATCTTGGTCTCATCAGACCATAGGACATGGTTCCAGTAATCCATGTTCTTTGTTGACTTATCTTCAGCATACTGTTTGCGGGCTTTCTTGTGTGCAGACTTCAGAAGAAGCTTCCTTCTGGGGTGACAGCCATGCAGATCAATTTGATGTAGTGTGCAGTGCATGATCTGAGCACTGACAGACTGACCCCCCACATCTTCAATCTCTGCAGCAATGCTGACAGCACTCCTGCATCTATCTTTCAAAGACAGCATTTGGATGTGATGCTGAGCACATGCACTCAGCTTCTTTGGATGACCAATGCGAGGTCTGTTCTGAGTGAACCATGCTCTTTTAAAATGCTGGATGATCTTGGCCACTGTGCTGAAGCTCAGTTTCAGAGTGTTGGCAATCTTCTTGTAGCCTTGGCCATCTTCATGTAGCACAGCAATTCATCTTTTAAGATCCTCAGAGAGTTCTTTGCCATGAGGTGCCATGTTGGAACTTTCAGTGACCAGTATGAGAGAGTGTGAGAGCTGTACTACAAAATTGGACACACCTGCTCCCTATGCACACCTGAGACCTAGTAACACTAACAAGTCAAATGACATTTTGGAGGGAAGATGACAAGCAGTGCTCAATTTGGACATTTAGGGGTGTAGTCTCTTAGGGGTGTACTCACTTTTGTTGCTGGTGCTTCAGACATTAATGGCTGTATATTAAGTTATTTTGAGGGAAGAATAAATTTACACTGTTATATAAGCTGCACACAGACTACTTTTCATTGTGTCAAAGTGTCATTTTGTGTTGTCCCATGAAAATATATACTTAAATATCTGCAGAAATGTGAGGGGTGTACTCACTTTTGTGATACACCGTATATTTGGTAGACATTCTTATCCAGAATAATTTTACATTTGTATGTAAATGTAGTGTTAAAAGTCTTGCCCTGAGTGGCTCAGCAGGCTAAGATGCTGACACTACGAACAGAGGATCACTCTGTGATGGCTCTCACTCTCCCTATCACTTTTACATTGCATTGTCCGCTGGCTCAGGCATCTACTGATTGGTTAATTTGGAGCTGGGAATCCTGCGCTTTCCTCCGAGTGTGTTGGCTCCCCCTGATGGTGTATCAGCGGTAGTTTGAAAGGAGGCAGTGGCTGCATCACACACAGCGGAGGGGGCTTGTGCATGTCTTCACCCTCCTAGAGTCAGGGACAGTGCAAAGTGATGGGTAGAGTCCAGTGGCGGATGCTCTAAGACTGCAAGGGAAGCTCAGCTTCCCCTAAAATGTCAAAAAATAAGTGATGAATAATATACTGTTGTGTGTACATGTCATTGACTAAATATGCGCTACACTGACTAAATATGCGCATACAGACACTCAGCTTCTGCATGATTGGATGATGTGTCTGAGGCAGATAATAGTCAAAACCAGAGATCAAAGGGAGATAAAGCATCAAATATCAAAGGGCAAGGCAAAAGGCAAAGATTTGAAGACGAAGGCAAAAGATCATAAATACCAGACAATAGACATGAATGAAGAGATGAACGCTCGGTAAGGCACAGGTAACTGAGAGTTTGAGAGAGGTTTATAAAGAGTCAGTGAGATTAGCGTCAGCTGTGATCAGTCAGTACTCAGGTGACGTTGATCTCTGGACTGCGCGCTGACGTACTGAGTGAGAGCGTCCTCCTCGAGAGGGACTCTGGGAATTGGAGTTCGTGTGTCCACCGGTAGTTGCGGTATTCCTGACATTACTCCCTCTCCAGGCCCCCGACACTGATCGGGAATAGCGGTCACGACGTTGGGTGTTATTGCAGAGGGAGTGACTTCTAGGACGACCCCTGGGACGAGGACCAGGAAGGTTGGGATGGGTCCGATGAAAGTCCGCAATCATAGCAGGGTCGAGGACGTCGGACGCGGGAACCCAGCACTGTTCCTCCGGGCCGTAATTCTCCCAATCTACCAGGTATTGGAGGGTGCCTCTGATGCGACGAGAGCCCAGAAGGGCACGAACCGGGTAGATGGGGTCCTCAGAGTCTCCACTAGGTGGCGGTGTTCCGCCCTCGGCATTACTATCTCCCAGAGGACATGAAACTACAGGTTTTAAAAGAGAAACATGAAAAGTGTTAGTTATCTTGTATCTGGGGGGAAGACGTAACTTATATGCAACATCATTAACCTTCCTGAGAATCAGGAAAGGACCTATATATTTAGCTTGCAGTTTGTTACGTCCCTTTAGGTCTCGTGTTGATAGCCATACTCGATCACCCGGTTGATAGGAAGGAGTCTCCCCTCGATGACGATCCGCGAAGGTTTTGTTCTTTCTTAGAACCTCTTCAATCTTCCTGTGGGTTTCTTCCCAAACCTTTTCGCTCCTCTGCATCCAGTGATCGACGGCTGGCACCTCTTCCCCGACTGCTGTCCATGGTGCTAAAGTGGGTTGAAAACCCAGAACACATTGAAAAGGCGTGATACCCGTGGCACTGGAAACCAGGGAATTTTGGGCCATCTCGGCCCAAATCAGGTAGCGAGACCAGTCGTTGGGATTCTCATGACAATATAGCCGGAGGAATTTAGCGAGTTCCTGGTTGGTGCGTTCACATTGTCCGTTAGACTGTGGGTGATACCCGGAAGTCAAACTGATATTAACACCTAAGTGTTCAAAAAAGGCCTTCCATACGTGTGATGTGAATTGGGGACCGCGGTCTGACAGTCCATCATCGGGAATACCGAAATTTCTAAAAATCTGCTGGAATAAGGCTTCAGCAGTCTGAAAGGCTGTGGGGATGCTCGGGAATGGCATGAATTTTACAGCTCTTGAAAACCGGTCAACTACGGTCATAATGGTGGTTAATCCTTCCGAGGGGGGTATGTCTGTTACAAAGTCTAGAGCAATATGAGACCAAGGTCGTTGGGGAATAGGGAGAGGCATAAGTTTTCCAGCAGGTAAAGTCTTTGGGATTTTACATTTGGCACAAATCGAACATGACGATACGAATTTATGTACATCACTCCGTATAGATTCCCACCAATATCGAATGGCTAGAATTTCTTGTGTTTTACGTTCCCCAGGATGGCCAGAAGAGAGGGAGGAATGTGCCCAAGTGATTAAACGCTCCCGGAATGGTGTGGGTATGTACGTTTTATTCTGGGGGCATTGGTCTGGTATAGTTGTGTTTTGTAGTGCATTGTTGATCTCAGTGTCAATCTCCCAGGTAACGGCTGCTATAAAGACATGAGGATCAAGAATACTTTCAGGAGTTTGCTCTTTTACACAATCTGGATTCGAAAACATACGTGATAAGGCATCAGCTTTAATATTTTGTGACCCAGGACGGTATGTGACTTTGAAATTAAAGCGTGTGAAAAATAATGCCCATCTTGCTTGTCTGGGATTCAAACGCTTAGCAGTCTTAAGATACTCCAAGTTTCTATGGTCGGTGATAACCTGTACCGTGTATAGAGCACCCTCGAGCCAGTGTCTCCACTCTTCGAAAGCCAATTTTATAGCGAGGAGTTCTTGGTCGCCTATAGTATAATTCTGTTCAGCTGCTGTCATCTTGTGGGAGAAATATGCAATGGGGTGGAGTTTCGGTGGTTGACCAGATCTTTGGGATAAAACAGCGCCCGTTCCTATTTGAGATGCGTCTACCTCTACGATGAAGGGCTGATTGGGGTCTGGTTGTTGGAGGACTGGGGCTGATGTGAAGAGGGTCTTGAGATTGTTAAAGGCGAAGGTGGCGGCCGAACTCCACTGAATTTCTTTAGCCGGTACTTTATTCAGCGATGTCAGAGGAGCGGCGACTGTACTATAATTGCAGATAAATCTTCTATAAAAATTAGCGAATCCTAGGAATTGCTGTAGTTCTCTTAAGCTTCTGGGTCTAGGCCAATTAAGTACGGCCTCTATTTTTTTGTCGTCCATGGCGATACCACCCGCACTTATAATAAAACCTAAATATGATACCGTCTCAACATGGAACTGACACTTCTCTGCTTTAATAAACAGTCGATTCTTAAGGAGGCGTGTAAGCACCGATCTAACATGCTGGAAGTGTTCCGTGTAGTTTTTTGAGAAGACCAGAATATCATCAAGGTAAGAGAGGCAGATGACCCCTAGCATGTCTTTCAGAACATCATTGATGAAGGATTGGAAGACGGACAGACTAATACTGAGCCCGAAAGGCATTACGCAGTATTCGTAGTGCCCCCTAGTGGTGATGAATGCCGTCTTCCATTCATCACCCGCACGGATCCTAATTAAATTATACGCGCTGCGTAAATCTAATTTTGTGAAGATGGTGGCTTCTCTAAGTTGCTCTAAGGATGAGGGTATAAGAGGCAGGGGGTAGGCATATTTTTTGCAGATTTGATTCAGGGCTCTATAGTCAATACATGGACGTAAACCTCCATCCTTCTTTTTAACGAAGAAAAAACCTGCAGCCATGGGTGAAGTGGATGACCGAATGAATCCTTGATCTAGGGCCTCCTGAATATAGGTGTTCATGGCCTTATCTTCTTCTTGGGTAAGCGGGTATGCTCTGGCTTTAGGATAAGTCTGGTTATCTATCAGCTCAATGGCACAGTCATAGGATCGATGAGGGGGTAAAGTGGTGGCTTGTTTTTTACTGAACACTTCTTTGAGATCGTCGTATTCATGAGGTATGTGTACAAGAGTCTCAGACGAGGGGCTTTCAATAGGGGTTGACAAGACGTGGAGTGTTAACCTTTGAATACAATTTTGGTGGCAGTATGTTGAAAACTTAACAATGTCTTTTTTCTCCCAGTCGATAACGGGATTATGTAGCTCCAACCATGGAAGACCTAATATCATGGGATATGCACATTGTTCTAAAATTAGAAAGGATAGATATTCAAAATGTAAGGCACTGGTTTGGATTCGGAGGGATGTGGTACGATGTGTGATTCTTCCTGCTGCTAGAGGGGCACCATCGAGCGCGCTGATCTGAAATGGGCGGTGTAATAGTTCCTTCTTTAACTGGTATTGGTGGACAAGGGTGGCGTGAATAAAGTTTCCCTCTGCTCCGGAATCCATCAGTGCTGAAACCACAAAAGTATCATTAGAGCAGTAAACTGTACTAGGAATACGATAAGACTTAGACTGAAGACTGAAGGTAGGAATTCTCACCACATTAGCGCATGGTGAATGTGCCGTGCGCTTTCCCTCGGGTTGAGCCGGGATGTTGCGAGGACGCAGTCTGCAATCTCTCAATAAGTGATTAGGAGATGCACAATATAGGCATAATCCATCATATCGCCGACGAGTCTTTTCTTCGGCGGAGAGATGAGAGGAATCACACTGCATTGGTTCTACAACATCTTTACCCGAGGAATTGGTGGTGGTGTTTTTTAAATGAAGACAAGGACGTGGTTTTCTGTCTGTGAGAAGATGATCAATCTGTACAGCCATCCTTATAAGTTGTTCGAGAGTTAGATCATCGTCTCTGCAAGCCAGTTCAGTTAGAATATCATCGTTCAAACCCAGTCGGAACATCACTATGAGTGCCTTTTCATCCCAGCCGCTCGCCGTGGCCAAAGTGCGAAACTCAATGGAGTAATCCACCACAGAGCGGCGACCTTGTTTGAGTTTAGGCAATAACTCTCCGCTGGTTTTGTCTTGACGAGGATGGGCAAAAACTATCTTAAAATCATTAACAAATTCTGAATATGTTAGTTGAGAAATACGAGGCCAGACGGTGGTGACCCATTCTAGCACTTTGCCACTCAGTAGTGAAGCGACCATCCCAATTTTGGCTAGATCAGACTGTGGGGAGGAATGAGATAGAAAAATGTCACACTGCATAAGAAAGCCGGCGCATTTCTCTGGTGAACCATCAAAGCGTTCTGGCTGAATAGCTCTAAAAGGTAAAGAGTGTGATACTGTGTCTGTTGGGGCCATTTTAACTTGTGGAGGAATACTCGGAACCGCAGCCGGTCGTAGTCCAGACTCTGTGAGTTTTTGGAGATTAGAACACAGCATAACGATCTGTCCCTGTTGTTCCGTGACAGTTTGAGCTAGCTTGTTCAAGTTGGTTGACATCTCCTGTAGCATTTGCTGATGATGGCCTAACAACTGACCTTGAGATGAGACTGCCTTCTGTACAGGATCCGAATCCGCTGTCTGCATTTTTTAGGCGAAGTATCTTGTC
Source organism: Crenuchus spilurus (assembly GCA_036984385.1). Classification (NCBI taxonomy): domain Eukaryota; kingdom Metazoa; phylum Chordata; class Actinopteri; order Characiformes; family Crenuchidae; genus Crenuchus; species Crenuchus spilurus. Next base: position 2,229 of record BRDA01011139.1, on the reverse strand, counting down.
AGGATCAGTACATGAACAGGAGGTCAGACACTCGCGGATAAAAGTAAAAAATAGATTTTACTGGACAAGGGTAAAATACAACACAGGCAGTATCACAGTCTCTTATACAAAGACAAACTAGAGCTGTATTAGACTGGTGCAAACAAAACCGAGGGTCGAGGCAAAACGTAGTCGAAGACACAGGCAGATAATAGTCAAAACCAGAGATCAAAGGGAGATAAAGCGTCAAATATCAAAGGGCAAGGCAAAAGGCAAAGATTCAAAGACGAAGGCAAAAGATCATAAATACCAGACAATAGACATGAATGAAGAGATGAACGCTCGGTAAGGCACAGGTATGTGGCAATACTTCGCGTTAACTGAGAGTTTGAGAGAGGTTTATAAAGAGTCAGTGAGATTAGCGTCAGCTGTGATCAGTCAGTACTCAGGTGACGTTGATCTCTGGACTGCGCGCTGACGTACTGAGTGAGAGCGTCCTCCTCGAGAGGGACTCTGGGAATTGGAGTTTGTGTGTCCACCGGTAGTTGCGGTATTCCTGACAAATATCTCCTATTCTAGTGATTAATAGTGTTTATTGAGGTTGTTTATGGACTAATATCTCCTATTCTAGTGATTAAGTGTTTATTGAGGTTGTTTTAATTAGTGATCTTATACTCTATAATCAGGTATTTGTTGGAGTTATTTGTGAATTAGTGATCTTATCCTCTATAATCAGGTATTTGTTGGAGTTATTTGTGATAATTAGTGATCTTATCCTC
>BRDA01011138.1:35623-59818 GCA_036984385.1 Crenuchus spilurus | reverse complement strand
ATCTGTGTCAGCCGGCCAATATACAGTATACTTTAATATGCTAAATAATGTGTTTATATGGGTTTTTAAAACATAAACGAGACGACGACGGTGCTCCTGTAGGCTGGCGGCTAAGGAGGACAGGAGGACGGGCGTACGCGTATGGCATGGTTACACTTATCATATGAAAAGTAAAAGTAAAATGTATCTAACTTTCTTGTTCACTACCTTTTACTGTCTCTGTGTCACTTTCACTAGCACTTTCACTTTCACTGGACAGCGGTCAAAGGTATTGACTGACCTCTTCTTCTACGCTAGCATCTAGGGGATGCTACAACCGCAGCGCCCCTAGCGGTTGGCATACTTGAACTAATTTAGGCTACTCGTTACTTTCGAGATCTCGACTTGTTACCTGGAATACTCGTTAGTGGGGATGCTTGTAAGTAGGGGTACCACTGTATTCACATTTTTGGAGCTGCACTAGTACAGCAGAACATTTCTGTAAATGTTATTCGGTATTTCAAGACACAAATTGTACGTTTCTACTTGCATTCATTTGTCAAGTTATCTGTGTGACATAAACATGAAATGTCTAAATTTGTGAAGCTGTACGTGATCCCAACAGTGATTCCTAACAGTAGTGCACATTTCTTCCTACTTTACACAAGCTGCATGTTGACATACTGTATTGTTCCCACCTTGGTAATAAGTTTGGCGTATTGGGGTGTGCGGTAGTTGATGAAGATGCCAATGGCGCAGGGCAGTAGGGTCATGACCAGACTTAGGGTGATGCCAGTGTATGGTACAGCATTCTCCAGGTTGGAGAAGCCCTGACAGTAAAGGTAGAGCAGCAGGGGCATCATACCAAGTGCCAGCACTGTAGAGCAGGTGGTCATCACAATACTGAGACAGATGGAGATCAGATGCAAAAAAATGAATTACTGTTACACTGTTTTCAGCTTTGATGAAAATGTCCCTTTAAAGCACAGCAGTGACACTGACGTGGTGGTGTTGTGTTAGTGTGTGCTGTGCTGGTACTAGGAGATCAGACACAGCAGAGCTGTTAGAGGTTTTCAGTATCAGTGCTGGACTGACAATAGTCCACCAACCAAAAATATTCAGCCAACAGATCTGTGGGCAGCTTCCTGTATGCAGCAGTGTTACTATATGTTCACTGATAAAGGACTAAAGGATGGTTAAAACATACTTTACAGCAACATATGAGCTGCTGTCACGGACTTTACAACTATAAGATGGAGCAAGGTAGAGTGGACAGTGAGTGGACACAGTGTTTATAAAGTCAAACCAGTGCAACACACATTACCATACCATTATCACGTCAGTGCAGAGAATGACCCACCACCCAAATAACATCTGCTCTGTGGTGGTCCTTTGAGGGTCCTGATCAGTGAAGAACAGGTGAAAGGATGCTAACAGAGTATACAGAGAAACAGATGAACTACAGTCTGTAATTGTAGAACTATAATTGTGTACAAATAGACACTTTATAACTAAGTGCAGCATGCAAATAAAATAGCTGTTAGCTTTGTATTGAGCTCAGTACACAATATACTAGCTGCTACAGAGATAAAACACATAGGCCAGCTCCATTGTTATTACTGCACTATATTGAACATCAATTATAAATCACATAAAGTTTAATTTGTTAGATGATTAACTTGCATTTTAAATCATCATAAACATCAAAACTTGTCATTCAGGATGTTGTATTATGATGCTAATCCCATAAGTAGTAATGTCTTAGTGACCTTGTTTGTGTATCATATTAGCCTCATAAATAATCACAGGACAGACATTGAGTAACGTAGTTCAAGTAGAATCTGGCTGTAATCTTAAGGACACACCTGTTCTGTTTTTAAGTGGATCTCTATTAAATGGGGTGAGTGACACGATGGTTAAAAGTGTGACAGGTGAGACAGGTAATATAATAACTGTATGATAATATCAGGTTAACTATCAATTATCAGCAGACAAGAGGTCATTCAACTTACAAGGTGTCTCTAATAGTGTACACTGAGTCATCAATAAAGATGTAAATTTTTAAAAACACCGAGTAGGTATGCAGTTTTATCTGATTATTTATAACTATTGTTTTCTGGTCAGTTACTATCTTAATTGTTATATTACACAGTTGAAAAGCACACTTACTGCTTATTTACTGCGTTTAACATAATGTGGTATGTGTAAAAGGGATGTTTTACTTATTCTAATATGTTTTGATTGGCTCTAAATTCAGCAAATAAACATACGTCAGTGTAGAATTGTGAATGACAGTACATCAAGTTCAACTGAATAGCTCATTTGCAAAAAAACAAAATGTCTTAGAAATGTGCCTGGTTCTGTTAAAAGCAAAGTACTTTTTTTTTTTTTTTTTTTTTTTTTAAAAGCTATAATTTTGGAAGATATTGTTTTTTGCAAATAAACTCTTTAGTTATAAAGTAATAATCCATAATAAAGTGGATATCAGATCAGGTCTTTGATCTATGGACAGCTAACAGTCAGATATATTCTAAAACATTAGATGTTAAATCCAAAAAGTCATATAAAAAAATTTATCAATAAAATTTTAGGATTTAGCCCCTGCCCACAGTGTCAAAACTACTAACAAATGGTTGATTGTCCAGCCAGCTCATAAGCTATAAGCCATACTGATCAGCAGTAAAACAAAACTGAAATGGGTCATTACATGTAATGAATAGAAACTATACGAGTTTAGCGTCTTTAATTAAATAATGAACAAAAGTGAGCTTTTTTTCCCACAAAGTTTACATTTTTTTGCTTTATGAATGTTTAGTTGTACCAAACAATGCCTGTCAATGCAGTTATGAACAATGCTGAATCAGTTGGCATGTAGATGTGTATAACATAAGTCCTGTCCACTTTATTTAATGCAAACGTCTTGAATCTAATGGTGATCACTGATAGAAGTTCTCACAAAAATTGTAACTGAGTGACATTTTTCAATACTGTATTTGTTGTAAAATTGCTTCTTACAGTACAATTCATTCACAGTCAATTGTAAATGCACATTTTCTCTATAGTTTTAGTACCTGAGGTTCATGTCTCCCTTGAATGCTAGGGCCAGGATGTTGGAGAGGTTTCCACCTGGACAGCAGCCACACACCAGCACTGCCACAGCCTCCATAGGTCCTAGCTGTAGCAGCTTGGCCAGACAGAAGGCCGTGAGGGGCATTATGCCATACTGAGCCACCACAGCAATGGCTACTCCTTTGGGCTTCCAGATATGATCCTTTATCTTAGAGATCTCCATAGTGCAGCCCAGGGATACCATGGTGATAAAAAGGATGACTACCATAGACAGGCTAATGACCTTATCCACAACTTCAGATATAGGGGGCAGCTCTGAGGGAAATGTAGAGTCATTTGAGAATTGAAAGGTGCTTTCATTGATGGTGACCTCCATTGCAGGTGTTAGTCTTTTCTAGATGTTTCTGCCCGCTGCCAAAAAGGAAGAACAGTTGCATAGTTTTAACAGTGATGCCCAAGAGTCAATGATTAGGTCAATGTTGTAATTTAATTTATCATAATAGTACACAGTAAAGTATATTAATATTTTTATATATTTTAAAACTATAACAAAATATATTTTTAAAATACATTAATAATATTATATACAGATATTAGCTCCTCTATATTTGAAATGTTCATAACAGGTCCGGAGTTCCGCCCACTTGAATAATGCACTGTGCATGGAGCCTCAAGTGCCTATGTGTGGGGCCAGTCCACACACAAACCACCCAAGCAGGGCACCCAAGTACAAAAGGGGATAAAATTCAGGCTCAGTAAGCATTTGTGCTTAGGGCACCCAAATGCCTAGCATCGGCACGTGTTCAAAATATTGTAAGGGACCACCCCTGGGGGCAGGGTTCTTTCCTCTGATTTGTTAATGTCAGTCATCAGATGTGATTGTCTGCAGCTGAGACTGTCTGGTTTACCTTGGAGGGCAGGCTCCTTCTGCCTTATTCACTATTTCCAGTCATCAGCTATGATGACCCCAAATTAACATGGCTTTCAAAAGAGTTCTGTGTTGTGTCAGAAAATGTCATTATCATTTAATTATGCCTTAGCTCTTGTCCTAAGTAAAAAAACTAAAAGCAAAAACAGTTTTCTTTCTTTCTCATGCCTCAGTGGGTTTCGTCCCCGAGATGCATTCTCTTCTCTGTATCAAATGTGTGTGGGTTGATTGCTGAGAGTCTGCCCTGCATTCCCACCTCCCTGGCAGAGTTTATGTGCCCCTCGTTAGCTGATCTGGTTTGACTGCCTGCCTGTAAATCCATAGACCCTAACCCTAGGCCGGCTTGTGTTGTGTTTGTGTTAGCTTGTGTTGTGTTTGTTAGCTTGTGTTGTGTTGTGTTAGGTTGTGTTGTGCTTGTTAGCTTGTATTTGTGTTAGCATGTGTTGTGTTTGCGTTAGCTTGTGTTGTGTTTGTGTTAGGTTGTGTTGTGCGTGTTAGCTTGTATTTGTGTTAGCATGTGTTGTGTTTGTGTTAGCTTGTGTTGTGTTTGTGTTAGCTTGTGTTGTGTTTGTGTTAGCTTGTGTTGTGTTGTTTTAGGTTGTGTTGTGCTTGTTAGTTTGTAGTTGTGTTAGCATGTGTTGTGTTTGCGTTAGCTTGTGTTGTGTTTGTTAGCTTGTGTTGTGTTCTTAGGTTGTGTTGTGCTTGTTAGTTTGTAGTTGTGTTAGCATGTGTTGTGTTTGTGTTAAGTTGTGTTGTGCTTGTTAGCTTGTTAGCTTGTATTTGTGTTAGCATGTGTTGTGTTTGCGTTAGCTTGTGTTATGTTTGTGTTAGGTTGTGTTGTGTTGTGCGTGTTAGCTTGTATTTGTGTTAGCATTTGTGTTGTGTTCTTAGGTTGTGTTGTGCTTGTTAGCATGTATTTGTGTTAGCATGTGTTGTGTTTGTGTTAGCTTGTGTTGTGCGTATTAGCTTGTATTTGTGTTAGCATGTGTTGTGTTTGTGTTAGCTTGTGTTGTGTTTGTTAGCTTGTGTTGTGTTGTTTTAGGTTGTGTTGTGCTTGTTAGTTTGTAGTTGTGTTAGCATGTGTTGTGTTTGCGTTAGCTTGTGTTGTGTTCTTAGATTGTGTTGTGCTTGTTAGCTTGTATTTGTGTTAGCATGTGTTGTGTTTGTGTTAGCTTGTGGTGTGTTTGTTTTTTGTTGTGTTTGTTAGCTTGTATTTGTGTTAGCATGTGTTGTGTTTGCGTTAGCTTGTGTTGTGTTTGTTAGCTTGTGTTGTGTTCTTAGATTGTGTTGTGCTTGTTAGCTTGTATTTGTGTTAGCATGTGTTGTGTTTGCGTTAGCTTGTGTTGTGTTTGTTAGCTTGTGTTGTGTTCTTAGGTTGTGTTGTGCTTGTTAGCTTGTATTTGTGTTAGCATGTGTTGTGTTTGTGTTAGCTTGTGTTGTGTTTGTTTTTTGTTGTGTTGTGTTAGGTTGTGTTGTGCTTGTTTGTTAGCTTGTAGTTGTGTTAGCTTGTGTTGTGTTTGTTAGCTTGTATTGTGTTTGTGTTAGCTTGTGTTATGTTTGTGTTGTGTTAGGTTGTGTTGTACTTGTTAGCTTGTATTTGTGTTAGCATGTGTTGTTAGTTGGTGTTGTGTTTGTGTTAGCTTGTGTTAAACCTAATGATGTAAAACCAGCTTATTAAAATACAGACATTCATTCCTGATTAACTACAGGACTTATTTTGGGAAATAGTTTAGTTTTATAATAATTTATATAAATGAAAAACCGTGTTCGGTATTCGGTTTTCTGCACAATGTTTTTTGGTGCATCCTTTTTAAATATGTTCTTAAATCATGAAAAAGCACATTATAAATCTGACATAGCAACATACTCGCTGTTACATTTTTAATACAATGTCTAATATTTCATTTTCAGGTTCATCACTTTGTCTTAAACACCTTCTAACACAGTAGTCTTAAAGGACCCATAACCTTAAAGGTTTTCCTATTTTAGAAATAACCATGTAATGTCCGAACCAACAATGATTGCCAGAGAACTCTAATTCTATGAAACTGGCATGTTTATTTCAGCTTTCGAGCACTTTGTACATTTTAAGTACAAAAATGTAAAAAAGTAATGATAAACTCAATAAAAGTAAAAATAAAAGTATATAAAGTCAAGTAGATCATGATATCGTGTAGATAAAAATAAGGCTATGTATCTATATAAGTGAGAAACAGTCAGCATACCTTGCACTCTGATGTGATCATTATGGGATCAAAAGCATTTTTACTATAATAATACACTACTTTTGTTTGTCAAAACATGAAAAGCTCTACTCAGTATTAAACCTACCTTTCACACATGAGATGATTCAGTATGATGGTTATGTTTTGTGTAGAATAGAGCTGTGAGAAACATCCTTCTTCATCAGTATCTTTCTCATCTCTTTTGTTTATATGTGAGTTTAGAGTCTTATGTCACGTGCTGAAGCACTGTACACCTACCAGATTTCTCATTCTATCCATCATATTTTCTTCTCTCTGAGTGCAGGATGTTTACATAAGAGCTTCAGAATGACCTAAACCCATACAAAAAGTATAGTGCATCTCAATAATTAAATACTGTGCAAAACATTGCCATTGTTCATAAGTATATTACACAAAAAAACTTTTTTGTTTTAATGTTGATCAGTATTCAGAATTATTTGAATATTTAAGTTTCGAGTATAAGTAAATTGTTATTCAAACTGTATCAACACTGAAACAAATAAGGTTTGAGATATGACACTTTCCATGTAATGAATATAAAATATATGACAGGTTAATTAAATTATGAACACAAATTTATTATTTTTTCCACAATATGTACATTTTTGGAGATGCACTAGTACTTCTGTTAAATAATGACTTCATAGCACATCTTTTTACACTGGAACTCTAGCTTAATACACGTTTGTGGGATTATTTTGGTCAAAAGTGTAGGCTAAAGAGAAACTGAAATAAGAAATTAAGCCCAAACAGAAGTGTGAATAGATAATAAAAAGTAGAGAATTGTCTGAATAGAGGTAAATATCCATTAAATTACTTTCTGTACAGTATGTACTTTAAGTGTGTAAATGTAATTAGTTACTGAAAGTAATCTAATTTGATTTAACAATATACATATTAAACCTTAACACTGTTTGACTGCTCTGTTTGAAACATTGCTAATTGTTCAGAAAAATGTTTAAACAATAGAAAATGGTGAAATTCATTGAGTGTTATTGTACAAAATCTGAGCCAAATCTGCTGTTGTTCTTCACTGCAGTTTAGCCTGTGATGTCTCTCACTGCTAACTAAAGTCTTTCATCTCTCAGTAACCACATCCTACACAACACCACACACCATGTCTTTCACAGCAGCAGATTATACAACATACATTTACAACAAAATCACATTTTCAGACACAAGATCTGTCTCAGTCTAATCTGATTTGACCAAATGTTTTACATTCACACAATAGCACTTTGTAACTACAGTTAGACTGCAGTGGAAATCCCTTCAGTGTATGTAAATACAGTGGTACCCCTACTTACAAGCATCCCCACTAACGAGTATTCCAGGTAACGAGTCGAGATCTTGGAATATTTTTGTTCCAGGTAACAAATAAAATTTCAAGTAACGAGTAGCGTAAATTAGTTCAAGTATGCCAAATGCTAGGGGCGCGGCGGTCGTAGCATCCCCTACATGCTAGTGTAGAAGAAGAGGTCAGTCATTACCTTTGACCACTGTCGAGTGAAAGTGCTAGTGAAAGCGACACAAAGACAGCAAAAGGTAGTGAACAAGAAAGTCAGATAAATTTTACTTTTACTTTTCATATGATAAGTGTAACCATGCCATACACGTACGCCCGTCCTCCTGTCCTCCTTAGCCACCAGCCTACACGAGCACCGTCGTCGTCTCGTTTATGTTTTAAAAACCCATATAAACACGTTATTTAGCATATTAAAGTATACTGTATATTGGCCGGCTGACACGGATTAATCAGTTTTACATGTATTCTTATGGGGAAAATGCATCCAGCTAACGAGCAAACCAGCTAACGAGCAAACCAGCTAACGAGCTCGGCTCCTGCACGGATTAAACTCGTAAGTAGGGTTACCACTGTAACATGAAGCACATCTCTATGTGCCAACTTGATGGGATTCAACCTTACACAATCAGGCAAGTCAGTAGACCTAGAACACAGTAATCAGCTGTAAACAATCCTTTACATATCTAGTGTAGTTATAAGCACTCAGCAAAAAAAATCTGATGGAAGAAAAGAAGAACCAACTCTTTCACCAGAGTGCTACACATATAGGAACTCAGTTTTTGCCTTTATCCCATCCTTGCAGTAAACACACACATACACTCACTATTAAGCACACACACTATGGCACATGTGATACCCACTGAACCCGGGGAGCAGCTGGGGGATAAGTACATTACTCGATGGAACTTCAGCCATGCCTTGCTGGCTTAGGGGATTGAACTGGTGACTTTTCAGTCCCAAGCCCACTTCTGTAATCTTTAGGTTACAGTGGCCCCCTTTTGGGCTATGGCTACACATGAACTACAATCTACAGTTTTTTTGAATAAACATTGTGTTGATATTTGGCTTTAATCCTTTACTGATGTTTGAATCCCAAACAAACAGAACTGAGCACTCAATTTCAGACCTGCTGAAGGGCACCCTCTTGTGGAACATGTCAGAACTGTAAGATTAACCAACATAATGTCCCTTCAGTGCTGTGCAGCCTGACAAAAAACTAAAAGCCTCTCTTTTTAGCAATAACATTTAAGCATCTGTTAGCCTAACACAAATCATAAAACACGTCTGCTAATTTGAAAGAATTTTATACAAAAAACTATTTTGCATTTATTTCATGTAGATGCTGTATAAAACCCTAAGATATGAGCAGGTAGATTCAGACAGAAAGTCCTAAATAATACTGTTAAGGAGTTAATCATAATTTAGCACTAATGTATGTTGTTTGTGTAAAGTCTCTTCCCAACAATCTCTTACACAGAAAATATACATTTTTGACAATGAATGAAAGCCTTCATTTCTGCTATAAATGCCATTTCTGCTATTCTTCTACGTTAACTTTCAGTATGTTCACCCAACAATAAAAATTGCATTGCAATAAAACATGAATTAAGTTTAAATTTAAGCAGAACCAGGCAAATAAAATTCAACATCATAATCTTTTTTAATCTTTCCTGGTGCCATAATACAGAGAATAATTCAGTTAATAACCCAAGTCTCATACTGCTATTCTTTACTGAAGCTAAAAATGTCTTGCTTATTTATATTCTGCAGTGCTTACAAGTACACAAGAAGAAACATGAATATATAGCTGAAATATTGATTTAAAACATTACTGAAAGTGAAGTTTTTACCTGCTTACGTTTTTTTACTCGCTCTTCTGGTGACTGGAATGATCTCCATAGGACAGATCACATATATATTCACATGGCTGAAGTCTTGGCTGATTATTACCCGAGTCATAAATATATGTTATTTTGAACTCTTGGAACTGTGTTCTTCTACTCTGTTCTTATCAAAAGTCTGAGGTAAAAGGTATCTGTAACATAAGTTATGCAAGAGGCTGACAAGAACAGTGTGCTATTTGTTTTAAATAATGTGCATGAGCCCAATAAGATTGATATCTTATATTATAGGATATTCCCTCAGCACATCATAACAAACAGATATCAATCTTACACACACACACACACACACACTATATATATATATATATATATATATATATATATATATATATATATATATATATATATACTGTTTGTGTGTATCATGTATATGCAGGGGCGTAACACCAAATTCCCCCTAACCCCTATTATTAAATATTATTTCCTATAATATTTAAAGGAAAATGCAATTCTAGACTCCTCAAAGACCCTCCCACCATTTGGGTTACTCAGTCCCACTTTTCACCCTACCATATCACCCCTGTGTATATGTATATGTAAGCTATATTTTCCTTTGTATTTTACATTATACTTTATACATGTATAATTTTAATGTATAATTTTTTTTTTCTTCTGGAAAACTGACAATTGTAAATATAGAATGTTGCTCAATATAGCAGTAAAATTCTTATGTTATCTAGCAGACACTCCAAAAAAGCATTTTCTGATTACATTTGAAATCACTACAGTAGATCTGTAACATGAGAGAGTGATGCTGTGATATTGTGACACAGACTGTCATGTAAACATATCTTGAAATAAATGGTTACTAAAGTGAAAGAACATTTTTGTTAATGAAATTAAAATCAGTCCGTTTTAATAAGATCCCCTGAAGGCAGCTCCTCTCTCTGGTCTGTCACATCCCAAGTGAATGAAGAGATGACAGAAGAGAAGTTTCCACTCATTTCCACACTGCAGACAGGGAGTCCTGAATCAGCAGAGAAGAGTTAATTTTCTGACTCAGGTGTAAAATGTGTTTACAGTTTGCTAGCTGATGATGATCATTTTGAGATGAGACATTTGTTTTCTGTTAGATCAACATTTGAGAGGTTATATTGTTAACTGACTTTAGCCTAAAGCTGGCTTTGTATCACCATAAATAAACTTCAGCTCAGAGTTTCTTTTCATTTATGAGAATTTGTTGTGCAAGCTTTTCCTTAACTTTACATTATGATTTGGATTTAGCTATATATTTTAAACTAGTGTTGGAAAATATTGTTCTAGGACACACATCAAGGTAAAGGTTCTACTGCATTTTAAGTGATTATGTTCAACTTTTGTCCCAGTATAACTCATATAGATTGCTGCAAATGACTGTCCAGTATAATTTTGCTGCATGTCGGGACCCTCTGTAGCTGTTGTATAGGTATTGCTGCAAGCTGTGACACACTAAAGCTCTGTTGCATGCTGGGGATCACAGCCATTTTGGTACATGCTAGTGCAGACTGTCATTCTGCTGTTCACTGTGGCCCACTGCCATTCTCCTGTCTGTTGGGGACTACTGAGATTTTGATGCATCCTGGGGCCCACTGCTCTTCTCCTGTATGCTGGAGCCAACTGCCAGTCTTCTGCACACTGGGATCCACTGCTCAGTCAATGTTGTCCCCACAGTTTTTTAAGTATACTTTAAACATACAATGAGTTTATGTTCTGATTTTACTTTATGGCAAAATCAGAGCATAAACTACAAACACAAAAACTGTGTGATAACATGTTAATATTGTTCACTTATTAAACACCAAACTCATCTGTGTGGTGGTGCAACAGCACTAATGGTTTTTCAGCATTTGATCCAGTTTATTTCTTGTGGTTTATTAATTTTTTTCTTGTGTTATATGAAGAAGCATTGCTGGTTTACATTCAGAGAATTTTTTTTACATTTCTAGTGACCTCTAGTGGACATTTTTAGCTTACCATACCTCTACCAATTGGTAGAGATGGCACAAAGACATTGTGTTAAATTCAATGCCTTCTTCAATGAAATATAATGACTTAAATGTGCTCTTCCAAGGCTTGAGCAGAAAGTTAAAGGGATAATACTAGCAAAATAATCTACCAATATAGTCAAATGATTTTACACAGTAAATTTACTTAAAATATGTCAGATTTTAGGTTAAATATACTAGATTTAAGATTTTACTTGCTGTCATTTGATTCTTGATCTCCACTGTACACAAACTAGTGCTGCTATGTAATCACATATTGTGTCATTTCATTTTGAATGTGGTGTTTATCTTGTGTCTAAGATGTGTTGTTTAGGGATCAAAATCAAAGTGTCTGTGTTAGTTCTGATATTGCAGAATGTTGAATGATATCCTTATATAACATTTGTTGAAGCACTAGGGATGACCCAGACTATAAGCTTTTCTTCTGTTAATCAGACTGATTAGACGAGTAGACATCAATAACCAGGTAACTAACCATCTAGCATACGGTGACCTTTTACAGCTCAATAGGTAGCAGTCTAATCAGAGACAGTGAGAGAGATTTAAAAATCTCATAGCTGAGCAGAGCCCCCGTGAGGATGAATGGGGGAGGGTGCAGCTGGCACAAACTGTTTCACATTGCAAGCTGACACACCACACACACATAAGCCGTGTTTTTAGCACTGTCACCTTTAACCTCAACATTACACTCCACCCCTTCAATCCTCTCAGTACTCAGGCATCAGTGGATCATTTTCATTGCTGCACAAATCTGTTCTTTTTAAAGCAACTTTTTGTGAATTTGAAGCTATTGTGTTGACATTTTTTATTATACTGTATTATCTGTATAGCAAACGCATGATCACTGTCAAACTCATATATGACAGAGGTCAGTACAGTCTGCTCAGCAGGTCATCAATGCAAACTGCATTATTGAAGACAACCATATGAGAAGACTAATGTTGCAAGCACCACACTGCACCACTAACATTGCAGTTGAGGACGGGTTGCTGATGAAGGGGTTATGAGGCTAAATTCCCTCCCAGGCCTCTGACCTTGTGGGTCAGCGGATGCAGCAGCACACTTGTTTTTACCAATGAACTGATCCACTCCACCAGCTCATATAATCCACCATGTAAGCTCCTTATCTGCTGCACTATTTTGTGGAGGGGGGAAATAGTATATTTGTCTTTATGTCAGGAAGGCTATAGGGAATCCACCCCAGAACACTAACGATGAGACTGGAGAAGCAGTGACTAGTGGTGCTCTGTTCACAATAGAGCACACTTTCTTCTGATTCCTGTTTTTCATGCTTCACTGGAATTCCTCCAATTACACTGCTGCAGTATGCTTTGCTTTGTCCTTCATGTTGTCTTATGCAGATGGCTATAATAAGGAATCAGGCCCTGTAATTTGCTGACCAGAAAATACTATTTTTCAGTGACAATGCAGCATCATCAGATCTATCCTGAAAAAGAAGTTGTATTCTTTCCCCCAGAAACAATATGTTTGGATTTAGCAATAGCACATGCTACCATTTAGAATGTATTTTTAATAGTTTTTTTTCCAGCTTTATATTTCAAATGAGTTCATTCTGATGCAAACAGTAACAGATAAATGAGCTAATTCCTTGGTAAAATTAGTAAAACCAACTGGTGGTACTTGTCCTTGCACAATGACAAATTGCACTGGTGTGATCTCGTGACATTTGAGATTTGTAAAAAAGTAAATAAAAAAATATTGTGTGTGTGTCTGTGTGTGTGTGTGTGATGAAATACAATTATTCAAGTAACTCCCATCAGAGGCTATTAATACAATTTAAAAGCGTCTAAACAGCAGACCAGTCTTAAACCTCTTAAAGGGACATTAAAAACCAGATAGACACCTGCTTTATATGATGTCACATGGTGCCATAGACTTTTAAATTATGACTTACACGCCTCTGCTAGTATAACCCAACCCTCAAGGCTCAGCCTCATACACTCCACGTGTCTTAGTCACGGCCCTTAAACCTGAGCTCGTTTTGGACTACAAATCCCAAACGCATACGCTACAAAACGACTGTGACTCTCTGCGTATGGAAGCAGCGCTTTCTTCAGACGTTATTTGGGTGTTGTAGTCTATTTACCATACGCTGACAGCACTGACGCTATGTCGTTGGGAAACGCAAAAAACTACAAGACCCACAATGCCGTGCTCGACTCCATGTAGTTCTTCATGGTCCGCGTGTAGGCGAGTCACGCGCGGCGGAGTTTCGTCCGTTGGTCCTCGTTCCGTTTCTCTAGCTGTCGGTGACGGTTTGGTCCGTTTCATGTCGGTTTCTAAAGCCAAACTTCGCTTAGATTAACCCACTTCACCGAAGAATGAGCGACAACGATGACATCGAGGTCGATAGTGACGTGAGTACATGTTTTATTTGTGTGCTTGTTTTTGTTGTCTGTATTTTTGTCGTTGCAGGTAGCGAGCAGCGAATCGTCCTGTGTTCTCTTCAGCTAAGCGCTTAGCCAGCTAGCAGCCTTACCGTCCACATCAGCACTTCATTTATTTAACCCACAATGAGTAAACTAACCAGCTGAGACTGGAATACAAACCACTGGTGGTACTTCTCGTTGTACAAAAACAAACTAGCATTACTATTGCGATTACAGTTTTACAATTACGTTCATTTGGCCTTGTGATTGAATAAACCTACTATAATGCATACGATTTATGTAAACGCAGCTGATTGGAAAGAGAAAAGGTGATCTCATGACATTTGAGATCAGCAAAAGTAAATAAAATGTCACGAGTCAAAAGAAATATATTGGAAATGTAGCAAAATACAAGAACTCAATTGCAATAATACTCCAGTACAAAAGTGCAGATCTTAAAAACATAATAATATATTAATAAACTACAATTACTCAAGTAATTTCCAGTCCTGGATGTTATCAAATGCAAATATATTTGACAGAAATTCATTTTGTAGCCCTTAATGAGTACAAAAACATTACTGTATGCATAAGAACTTCATTTTTTTAGCCCACAATGAGTAGAAAACGTTACCATACACATCAGAAGTGATTTTTAGCCCAGTCTGAATAGAAAATATTACTGCCCACATCAGAAATAATTTTTTTAGCCCAGACTGAGTAACCACATCCAGCATTGACATTTAAAATGATCAAATTGTGCTGTTTTTTTAAATTATCTTATTGTATATTATCTTATTAATATTATTATTAATATTATTATCTAATTTTTATCTTATTGTAGTGCTTGGTTAAAAATAGCATAATCCTACAACATAACAGTACAGCTATGTGATCAGTCATACCAAATATAGTTTAACATTAGCTTCAATTGTGCTGTTCTTTTCTTTTTCTTCTTGTTTGTTTTTTTACAGGAAGAATCATCGAGATTTCACTCTGTGGTGCGTAGTAGGCGGAGCAATTACTCCACGTTTAGCCTTTAATGATGATAATGTCTTCTGTTTTTGACATTGTGTGTTCGGGTAGGTACTTAACATCAATGATTTAACGTGCCTGTGCAGAATGAGAGCAAAGTCCAATTAGACAGATTTTTGTCAGCAGGATACAAGTTTTTGTTTTGAAGGCCATGTGTCCATTGTGCTGCCTGTTTCACCAAGCAGCTCAGCAGGCCAATGATGCTGCTGGAGGAAGCCTGGTTAAGCCGGGGCTTTAGTTCAGAGCGATGAGCACATCATATTGAAGTCTGTGCTAGCTAACATTATCCTTTCTAATTTTGTTGTGTGCTCCTCATACTGCAAGGGCTTGAACAATAGCAAGATAGAATTGTTGATATCTTAATGGATATAACAGATTATTTGAGTTTTTAACAGAAAGCCCTGTTAAGATATTCAGATGTCCTTAAAACGTGCTATAACCCATGAAGAGGGCACATAGTAATGGGAGAAGTATGTTCATTCTTGTGTTGTAAAGAGTGGTTTCTTCTGTGTTGGGTTTCAAACCTGGAAAATGAGGAAGAGGTTAAAATGTTCACTGCTGTGGCCATAGACAAGGTGTCCTATGTGAAATTTGGAACATTTAACTATAAGTTATAAGTTGCAGCAGTTATTTTGTCTAAAATGTTATTTGTGCTTTTTGTGTTCGGCAAGAATGTTTTAGTCAGCATGTCATGCATATTTGACACAAACCTGACACCGGCTATAATGAAAGATATCTCTTAGTAGTCAACTATCACGCCCTTTTGTTTTACCCCAAACATGTTTCATATTTCATGAATATTTAAAAAATGAATTCAATAAAACAGCAGGGGGCTCATTTGAAAATGGCTGTTGTGACCTCTCCTGCGTGTATGAGTTGTAAGGTTTCCCCCCCTCACCCTCATACACTTCATGTGTTTGAGGTCTTGTCTTTTGAAGCCCATTTGTTTGAATGGTTTTGAAGCTATTAGTAGTTATGTAGCACAGTTGCACTATACATTGCTCAGATAATCGGACAACTTTCTGTGAAATGATTAACGTTGCATTTTTTAAATGTTGAGCAAGCTAGATTGCCTGATAAATGCTTGATGTAGCCATATTGCATACAGGAGTGAGGTCAACATACTCACTTTGACTGAAATAAATTTGTAACAGCTGTGATGAACAAATGTCTTCAATAAATGCATTACCCATTCCTGTTATAAGCAACCATGTAATAATTGAATAAAACAGGCTGATAATTAGTTATTGTTTTCAGAATCAGTAACTATCTGCTTGAATTTAAATGTATTTGAGATGTTGAGATTAAAGACACAATCTGATGCAGTTATCAGAGTAAACCTCAACTGAATAAGAATATCATTTTAGAGATTGTGTGTTTGGCATGGATTTAAAACCCCATTACTACAAAACTGTATTATGTGCAATTCTGTACACTCAGTTGAAGAATGTATCTGTGTCTGTCCAGGCTTCAGTAATTTCTAGGAACAATGTGAGTTGTACTCGGGTAACCTATTATGTAACATTAATGACTTCCAGTCATCTGCCAAGAGGTATGCCCTTGGTTTTAGTAGACTTTATTGCACCACTATAGACACACTGCCTTTGTGGTCATGTGCTGCTCAGAAACTCTTAAGACTTCCGTGCAGTGATAACTGGTTTGCTGAGAAGACACCCAAATACCAGGTAGCAGACCGTATACTTCCCTGTCTGTGTCACTAAAAAGAATGCACCAGTGACTCTGTGTTTTCAACTTAAGCACCAGTGTTGTGACTAGAACTGGCTTCTTCTGTGCAAGGTTCCCATGGTATTTTATTTAGTTCATGGTGAAAAAACCCTAAAACTGAGAAAGTTATATTTTAATTCTGTTTCTGTCTACTTGACATAAAAGCATGTATGGTTAGGGTGTTTTCTTGTAAACGCAAAAGTGCTAGCTGTGGCAAAGGTGTCGGTCTAGGACTGGTTTTGAGTAATCGCTGAACAAGATTGGAGTCTAGATGTCTATGATGTCCCCATAGCCTCTTTTATCTTCCCCTGCTAGGAAAAGTCTTTTGTGATAGGGGGAAGTTTTTTTTTTTTTTTGTTTGTTTGTTTTTTATCAAGTGATAAGCAAATTTGCATATTTTAGTAGGTAGATTTGAAACATTGTTGGAATCTTGTGTATGTTTCATATTTGTGCACTACAAGGAAAATCCATGGATAATTTGCTGATGTACAAGTGCACATCCTAATGTCAATCAAATGAGGATTTCTATTTGCGGATGCTCTAATCAAAGGAGTTTTTTAATCTGGTCTAAAATACACTGAAGAGTAAATCTCCTCCTTGGTCTCCTCACCTGGCTGTAGTAATAGAATCAGCCTATGGATTAAATGAAGCCGTGCAGACATACCAGTCCTACTGACTCATGATTTGCCAGTTCAAATCCACATGGCACATAATCACTGTTGCTTATTGGAGCTTTAGTATTTAGAAAATTTGCAGCAAGTTTAGCTTTTAGAGATGCAAAGGACGTGTTTGTTAATGAGTCACTGGATTTGGAACAAGCTTTACAGCAGTGGCTGTAGGTAACACTGCCCTGGCCAAGCCTCGTGACACTTGACTCTGGCAGCCATGTTGTTTCTTCCATGCAGCAGACCCAGTAAAGCTAAACTAGGCTTAATGATCTGTAGGCCTCAGTTTTGCATTATTTGATTTAATTCTTGTTTTAAATCTTCAGTAGGAAATCCTGTTTATACAGATCCAGACTAATATGTACAAGGTCAGAAGGGAAACCTGCTTTTGAGTGCAGTATTCTCTCATTAGCTAGTTTTGGTCAGCATATAGAAAATCTGCCCAAATACCTTGAGGAGACAATGTTCCAACTCAGTTTAAAAATGCCATAAAAACAGTGCATTGTTGTTGCTTGTAGTGTTTGTGAGCAATGTGCAGTAGTGCCGCTGTGAAGCCTCTCTGTCTCTCTCATTGCAGGCAGACAAACGGGCACACCACAATGCGCTGGAGCGCAAACGTAGGGACCACATCAAAGACAGCTTTCACAGCCTCCGGGATTCCGTGCCCGCGTTGCAAGGGGAAAAGGTTGGTGAAAGTCTGGTAAAAAGCGTAAGGGAGCAGAATCAGCTCACAAATGTTGTACCTATGTCCTGTATTAGTTAGTCTTTCTTATTAAATTAACTAACCTGTTTAATATCCTACACTGAAGCTGCAAGAGAAGCAGTCAGTTGTGATCATTTGAATATTAGCAAGAGATAATAGTTAAATTATCCTGTTTGACAGTTACCTGATGGAGTGGGGTTCATGTTGGACAAAGAGGTAGTTATATCAGAGCAGTTCAGACTAACACAGGCCTTTTTTGCATTATACATAAATTCCACTGTCACTTGTTTTAACATGTCTGGAATTAATGTAATGTGAATGTATATGATTGTCACACACACATTTTGACCATGTATTAATCTGCTGTCTTTTTAAAAATGTACCCATGTCTGGAAAGCCTAAATGCCTTTCTGAGAAACTGTAAGATTACTGTGATTTAGGCTACATTCACATTACAAGCTACATTGCTAAAATCTGATTTTTTGTTCAGATTGGATTTAGCTGTCTTGACGGTTCACATTCACAACTTTAAGTGAGCTGTATCTGTGATGTGAACGAGTCTGTCCCTGATTTGGCTCACATGTGCACACTGATACGTGTATACACCAACAAAAAACATATTTGTGAGATGACTGAAGTAGTCTTACAAAGGTGGAATGGATGCTTTAGCAACTCATATGTAAACACATTTTGCTCGAGTGGACAGTAAACAGCTCACCTGATGTACAGTCAAGTCGAGAAGGTGAAAAAGGCCAGACGACTTGCTTTTGCTGTTAATGCAGCTATAGCTGGCACTGCTGCACCCAATTTTGGTTGGTTTTTTCCAGATTTGCTTGAATGAACTCAGTTCCCCTGATATCAATTAAAACGCCAATTTCTTCTTCCTCTCTCTGACTGTTGATATTGCATTTTTGTTTTGCCGTGCTGCTAGTGCTGTCTGATGATGACAGCACTGAGCACATGTGTATGGGTAAAAAGACACACGAGATCTGATCTGACTGTTCTCATTCAATGAACATGTCCATGGATTGGATACGTATTAGTGACTCAAATCTGATTTGAAAAGGTGGGATTTGACACGTCCACGCAGCCCTGAAAAGATCAGATCTGTGCCACATTAAGGCAAAAGATCAGATTTGAGTCACTTCAGCCTGATAATGTGAACGTAGCCTTAGTGTGAGAAGTCAATTTTGAAAATGTAGTCATTATGGAAGTGTTTGTTTTTGTTCTTATTGACTGTTTTGCTGTGTGATAAGTGCACTGTGACCTTGCATCATATTTTAGTTGACCGTTTGTTGCTGACAGCAATCTATCAAACAGGCATCTCGAGCTCAAATCCTAGACAAAGCCACAGAGTACATCCAGTACATGCGACGGAAGAACCACACACACCAGCAGGACATTGATGACCTGAAGAGGCAGAACGCTCTGTTGGAGCAGCAAGGTGGGTAGCACTCAGGCTGGATGAAATGAGCTCCATCACCCCCAGACCACGTGCTCATTTGTCATCTGTTCAGGGTGCCTTGTGCCAAACTATGTACCAGGCATCTGTGCTAAAAGACAAATCTATTTGGGAAGAAATCTCTGTAGCTGTTCAGTATTAATAATTGAAAACAAAATGGACGTTTTCTTTCATATCTACAGATGCATGTGGGGGTGCTATTTAAAGCAGGGTTTCCAGTTTGATTGCAGAAAGCAGCAACAGAGTTGGTGCATTTTTTGTTCTAAAACCTACTGCAGATTATTAAGGTTGAAATATGCCAGGGCTTTAAATTGGGCATTATCAAACCCCTTCTGTAGAAATTAAAGTTGCTAACCACTTTAGCCATGGTACCGGAGGGCTCATGTGAAACATAGTTTGGTTATTTTGAACACACTGGATTTAATTTGTCAGGTAATATCAGTAGATATATTTCAGCAGGAAAGTCTCCAAACTCTCACACCAGACATCTAAGACTAGTACTGATGACCACTAGTCTAGGGTGAGGCTCTCTAAGGGTGTGTTCACACTTGTCACCTTTGATTTAATTAAAAGAACTCGTGTGATTGTTCCATTGTTGCGTTTAATTAAAGCATGTGTGAACACTGCCTTCTGATCATAAGTGAACTGAAACCTCCTGAGCAGGTTGGTCTTGATCCGTTTCTAGTGAACTCTGGCACAGTTTACGTATGAACGCAGTATGAACCAAAAGCGTCTAAACAGATGCCGCAAAGTGCAACCCTAAACACTGCAGTTGTGTAGAAGACAAGAACAGAGCATGGTGGTAACATGAAATGAGCAGCATCAGTATGGCTATAAACATAAAAGAAATGTCACTTTTATAATTAAATTAGTTTTAAATGTCACTATGTGTAATAAAATATACTTTTTTGTATTAAATTATGAACAAAACTGAAGTTTTTTAAGATGTTTTAATTTTTGGAGATGCCCGAGTATACATAACCCCAACAAAAACACTTAGCCTGACATTGTTTTGCCATTATCCCATGAAAATGTGTGTCATACATCCATCATATGTCTATAATGTTTTTTTTTCTTATTTCTTTTTTTTGTAATGTATTTATTCAGTGATAAATATGCCAGTGTGAATGGTAAGCAAATCGGGACTAAAATTATTTTTGCTTGGTCCAGACCAGGGAACCAGATTAGAAGTATAAACATGACCTAACATGCCAGTCAATAACCAGTTATAATGGATGAGTTTGAGTAGTAGTCCCTCTTGAGGCACAAAAACAGCAATTACTATTTTTAGTTAAATATTGATTTTTTTTTTTTCCCCCCACAGTGCGAGCACTGGAGAAAGTCAAGGGGACAACACAGCTACAGACCAACTTCTCGTCCTCTGACAGCAGTCTGTACACCAACCCCAAGGGCAGTGCGGTATCAGCCTTTGACGGAGGCTCTGACTCCAGCTCCGAGTCTGAGCCAGAGGAGCCACCCACCCGGAAGAAGCTCCGCCTGGAGGCCAGCTAAGAGCACACCCACCTAAGGCTCTTGAAGGTTCTCCTAATCAGGAGGGAGCAAGTTCACCTTTCCAACTCCTGCTGCCCAGTGTGTACCAGTCAGAGACTCTACAACCTTCCGTTCCATGTCTACAGGACCTTCTTCGATGCTAAGCCAGACCCAGGGAGGCACACCTTCTAGGGGAGGGGGACTCATGATGGAATGGCAACCCATAGCTAATGTTGTCTTCTTCCTGGTTCTCCGTCCCTTCCCAACACTTTCAGTTTGTCTTATGTCCTGGTACTTGCATCTCGGCAGCAGCAGCAAACAACTATCCAAACCCGAAATGAGGCAGCTTTGTGATATAAGGACTCAATGTTTTTTTTGTACCCTTGTCTGTAATCATTTATGTTGGAACCCAGAGGGGCAAATGAGGTATACAGCTCCACGCACTGCTAAAATGTTTATTTTCTTGAATATCTTCAAGTACCTGTTTAGTACTTATACTCACCCTAGAAGAATTGCTCCAAAAAAGTGGTTAATCTTTCTAAATATTTGTACTTTTCCACTATGGAATGTGAGTCCACTTGAAAGCAGTTAATATTAATGAGCACCCCCTCCTCAGATCAATCAAATTGTTTTAATTCTGTTTAAATTTTCCTAAACTTCCAGATGTTGTACTTCGCTTGATTTACTGAAGGAGATTAGCTGGTTGAAAATGTTTTATAAAGGAATGCATTAATGAACTTTGCATTTGTATCCTACCATTCAAAATTATGTATTGCAGTTTGTTTCATGCTTTTGTTGGGAGTGCATACATTTGGTAATTGTTTTCCCTTCCCTATAACAGAGAATGTCAAAGGTAAGCCTCTTTTTCAGTGTGAGCAAAAGATGTGTTGTGAATTCCAGGTCAAGTGCTTAAAATTGAACTTAAGCCCCACACCCTCCTATCGTCCAAATTGTGTGTGTAGGAGTATCTTTTATCACCAATTTTCCTCTTAGTACATACTAAAAAAGGCCTTTGTCTGATTCTATTCCATGGAAATGATCAGTATGTTGTACATACTGCAAACAATTGTCTTGCAAGTTGAGGCCTACATTTACTATGAGTCTATAAATAAAATTATTTTATCCTTTACAAATAGTGACTTGCTAGTTTTCAGTTATTTAAAAATGATTGTAATGCAAATGCTGCATTATTTTTTTATTTTTAGGTGGAACAAAACTACATTGCTTTGCCTAACAGTTCTATGTGTTGGCTGTAACTATTTTGTTTTACACTCACTGGCCACTTAATGAAATACACAAACCTTGTATCTCATTGTCCATTGTATCAGCTTCACTGAACAAGTAGGTGCACTTTATATTAGAACTGGACCGATACCTCAGTATCACTGCTGGAGTGAAAATAGTGCACCAACCAAAACGATCCAGCTAACCGTGTCCTGTGAGCACCAATGGAAGGACTAGAGACGATCAAAAATGGCTTTACATCTACAACTTGGGCATATCAGAATGAGTGAAAGTGGTGTTTAAAAACTTTAAGCTCTGCTGTTTGATGCACTCATACCAGCAAAGCACGCCTCTCCCACCATGTCATGGAAAGTATACACAGAAACGGATGGACTACAGTCTAATTGTAGAACTTCAAAGTGGTCAGTGAGTAAAATGGACAATGAGTGTAGATACAAGATGTGTACCTAATGAAGTGGCCAGTGAGTGTATATGGACAAGACTAGTATAGCAGGATGCCTGCTTTTATTACAAAATAAAGCAAACTCCTTGCTTTCTTTAGCTCTGTTTCAGCTTTGAAGTCACCAACTGTATTGAGTGATGTCTTCAAGGGCAGCTTAATTATTATTGACAAACTTAAGGGCAGCAGAACTTGGGATTGCTTCAGTATACATGCTTACCTAAAAGGTGTTTACTGAAAACTGAACACTGTCAACAGTGCCTAGAAATAAAAGGTGACTCATGTTAAAATTGACATTTATTTTTTCCATCCTTCTAAGATTTACTTCTGACATAATGCTGGCAGACTTACAAAACAGTCTGGAACACCTCATAAAACAGTGCGGGGTACTTTGCATTACCTAGAGCAGTTTCCAGCTTCAATATTTTTGCTAGTTAAATTTATATGAAAGAAGAAAACGTAAGAAACCACAGTAGAAGTGAACCTACCAAGATACACAGCATTTGGAAACGTTAAGCAAAAGCTGTTAAAGCCTTTATTTCAACAGCCCAAGCTCACCGCCATTTAAACGTGGGGCAATATTACTACAACCTCAGAAATGTAAAAAATGCTAGCCCTGTGCAATATGGAGTTTACCCGTGGACTGCCCTACTTAAAAAAAAAAAAAGTCAGTGACCGCAAGTGTCATTTGCACATGCTAACAACTTTAGTAACTCCGCCCCTTGGGGACTTGTGCAGTTAATACCAGCACAAATTCTACAGCATATGCACATAGCTTTGTGCTTGCAGCCCAGGTAAAAACTGACTTTGATCTCTCTTTAGGAAAAAGACTATGATGATGCTCCTTTCTGTGTAGGAATTGGCAGCTGATGGAAATGCTGGATGGCTTGGGCAACCTTCTCCGGGCAGATGTTGTAGACTGGGTGTGTTGGTGCCTAATTGCAGAAAGAAACATTTGCATGAGGAAGGAAGCAGTTACACATAATGCAGTGTTCTGTTTGTGTGTGTGTAACTGTATGACACTGTACCAGTTACTCATTTGAATAAAGTGCTTATTAGGGAGTTAAACACTGATGTGTGCATTTATGCAGCCTGTAACTCTTACCAGCCTGTTGTCCTCTTTACCAAGGACTAGCTCATAATGAAGATCCTTATTTCCAAAGTGCTGTGCTATTGAGAGTCCACTCAAACAGTAGCATGTGTGGTAGAAGTCCCTGGACCTGAGAACACAATTTTAAACTTCACTGTAGATATAATTTTAGATATTTGGTGGCCGTTTTAACACATCTGTGAGGGAAGGACAAGTCATCAAGACATTTAATTAATAATAATAAAAGAAAGGCACAGTTAAAGATGATGAACCATTCCATTTTTTCAAGAGATTACTGTAATGACCAGATCGTTTATTTGAAATGAGACTGCAGTTATACAAACCGGATTCCAAAAAAGTTGGGACACTAAAATTGTGAATAAAAATGGAATGCAATGTTGTGGAGATGGCAAATGTCAATATTTTATTTGTAATAGGACACAAATCACAGATCAAAAGTTTAAACTGAGAGAATGTATCATTTTAAGGGAAAAATATGTTGTTTCAAGATTTCATGTCGTCAACAAATCCCA
>BRDA01011138.1:23735-35523 GCA_036984385.1 Crenuchus spilurus | reverse complement strand
TCCACATCATTGCATTCAGTTTTTATTCACAATTTGTATAGCGTCCCAACTTTTTTGGAATCCGGTTTGTATGTTTTGATACACTATTTAAATCTAACAATATTAGAACAGCAGCACTTCACTTGCTTCCCAAATTCTTGTCAAAAATATACCACACGTTCATTTGAATTACTTAGTAGTAATAACTGGTTACATATATAAAATGAAGAATACGATGTATATATAATGCTGGACTAAGTGGATAAGCCTGGTACTTCAGTACTCCTCGTCTACAGGAGTAAAAAACCTTTAAAACAGGTTTTTAAAAAAAGCCTGCAGGATGTGTCGAGCCTACACAATGATTTTCTTGACTAAAAGTGACTAGTGTATGTACTGTATGTGTGCGTGTTGTACTTACTTGCCGGGTTTGTCCAGTAAACCGCCTGCAGGGTTCTGGCAGCAGAACAAGATGTACTCCTGCAGAGCCTGCTGCTCAAACATCCAGCTACTCAGACTCAAAGTCACATCACCTACAAACAGTAGCACATCATTACATCTACACAACTGCTTAAATGTCACAATGACCACATTCTTATACCTCAGACACATGAAATACTGTTTCCTGATTAGCTGACCAAGCATCTATACTACATGGACAAAAGTATTTGGACAACTGCAGATTCATCGTTTCTTACAAAGATCCGTTTATCCTGCTTTTGTTAGAGAAACTGTCCCAGGAAAGGCTTAGATTTTCGAGCACTACTGTGAGGATTTGATTGGATTCAGTTACTCACAAGAGCATTAGTGAGGTCAGGATGTTGGATGATCACCTGAATCTTAACTGCTGCACCATTTAAAGTGGAAGGGAAAATTAAAAAATAAGATGCTTACACACTAGTAGCTAGGCTCAGCTGTGTATTTTAAATTTTGTACACTTTGTGGTTGATTTATTTTGAGCTGTAAGTGTTTTAGCTGTTCCCAGACCATTTTCTGGAGGTTCAGTTTGTTTAAATCTGAGACAGCCTTGTTGCATTTTGGTACAGACTAGTTTGGGTTTTACAGAGTAATGGAGTAATTTGTAATGGATTACTTTTTGCAGTGATGTCCTCCACACTGAAAACCAGACCAATCCGTTTAAGGTGGTGTGTACATGTCTTCAAATGAGTTAAAATGATTGAATTATTGCAGAGGATACTCAGCAACTTCAGAATGTTTATTACATAAGAGTTTTCAGAAGAGCGAGAGCCACCGATAAGATCTCTTACCATCTTTAAACAGAGCTCTGTGGAGCAAAGGCAGAAGTCCTGCTTGCCAGAAGGAGTAACAGCCATCTACCAGTTTATTACAGCGTCCCTGGAATCCACCCTCAAAGCGCATCTGCCTGCTGGTGACCCAGCGCTGACGGGTTTAGAGAAGAAAGTAAAAGATGTATTTATGAAGCACTCTTTAAACAACTTGACCAAAACGGTGTACAGGAAATCAGCACAACGAATACACCGATCATTTAAAAAAAGAGATAACGCATCAAAGAGAGATGAGGAATCAAAAGAAGTAAAACATCTGAAATCAGCAGTCTCTCACTGTTCATATAAGCAGGTTTTAAGACCCGATTTAAACACTGAGATAGAGGAGCTGGGCCAAGAGTGGAAGCTAGTGCGCTCCATAGTCTCAGTGAATAAACCACAAATGCATCTTTAATCACCCAACACACTCTTTACATTTCAGAAGAGTAGCAGTGTAGTCAAGACCAAGACTGGGACACGGAGTCTGAGTCAAGACGAACACTTTTAGTAGCCGAGTTTAAAGAAGTCCCCCACTGGTTTTGCCAATTGGTTCCCCTGCTACATGCTGACCATTGTGACAACTGTGGTAGCACATTACTGATACGACACAATCTTAACCCCTGATACATTATACCAACATATATTGTGTTGCCAAGACATTTAAGTGTGGGACAATGTCTGTAAATAAATCCAATACTGACTGGTGGACAACACATCATCCCTCTAATTATACTGCAACTTGACAAAACAAATACATTTCTCATTTTCATGATTTTTTAAAGTCAAGCAACCAACGTGTTGGGCTACATGCAGAATCCTCAAATTAATAGGCTAATTGTTCTATTTATTTCTGGTATTTATTGTTGACATTTTCCTCTTTCTAGTCTCTCCTGCTAAGACCTGAACTCTTGCATGGCATGCATTCTTTATTTCTCTTTGCTATTTGGGCCGATTGTCACCTGATTAGTGTAAAAACAAAGAATGATCTTTTTACCTGATGATTTCTGAGGTGGCAGTATAATGGCCTCATAAGAGGACACCAGGCAAAATTTAGTTTTGTGGTCTAAACAACCCAAAATGTGAAAAACCTCTTCCTCTTCTTTTTCCACTTTTCAGCATTCTACTCCTGTCAATAATTTACAGTCATATTTTTATTCTGTGTAAATGTCTGAATAGTACTATTGTGATCACTTTTAACTAAACTTGTAAATTCTATGATTTATGTGATAATTAGTAGGGACTAGTGATGGAAATTCCGGCTCTATCTAGGGAGCCGGTTCTTTTGGCTCGGCTCACTAAGAAGAGCCTTTTGGCTCCCAAGTAGCTCCTTAGATTTGGTTGCTTAAATCAATTTATTATTTTATTTATTTATTTACTTTTTTTTATTATTATTAATTATTATTTTAAATTTAATTTTATTTTTCATTATATTATTAAATGTGTAAAATGAATTACGAGTGTAAAAACATACATTGTATCATATATGATTTATTTATACAAAAATAAAGGCCTATCTCAAGTAAACAAACAGGTCCAATCTCTAAATGTGTATATTATTTGTAAATTTTCAACTACATGATATTAAATGTTCACGTTGCAAAGTGTACACTCTGCCTTTGAACCGTCTTATCATGTTAAAATGCGTCCAAACTTCGTTTCCTGTCACTCAGTTTCCTCACCTGTCCAGCGTGTAGTCTGTCTAAAGTTCTCTCGCGGGAGACTCTCCCTCCTGTTCTGTGCTAACTGTGCGTCACTACGTGTGTCTGTAACCACACCCCTCCCAGCTGCACTCTTGCTCAGTGTAGACACAGACGCTGCTACACATCTTGACCAATCACGTGCGGCAAAAAATAAAATAAAATAAAAAGTTATATATATATATATATATATATATATAAATAAATAAATAAATAAATAAATAGGCTCACTCTCGGGAGCCAGCTCCCGTCGTTCCCTTCAAAGAGTCGTTCGCAACCGACCCATCACTAGTAGGGACCAACCCCCTGTTGTGAGGCCTGGAGGGAGTCATCAGTTGTCATCCTCTTTTCTATTTTTTGGGGTTGCTGTACTGTTACTAAAAGAGGAGATACACTAAAAAACTCTTTGGTCTTGTCTCAAGCTTCCTTGAGTTCCATCTCCAAGACTAAGACCTTCCTCTCTGATCAGCCTTGTGTGTGTGTTGGTTGTTATGGGTCTGCCTGTAAATCCAACCTTCCCAGCTTGGGAACATCCCTGATTATGGCCACTCCTCACTCCCTGGCACACTAGAATTCTTTGGTAGTTTTGGCGATAATCGTCCACTACGTTTATATTGTTAAGGGTTTCATTTATATTATATATATTTATTTTATATTTATATATTATATTGTTAAGAGTTACATTCCACACCTGATAGCATGATGTGCACTACACTTTTCACTCCGGCAGTGCTGGCTCTCCCTTTCTATTCTGGTCTTCCTGATACAATACTGAAAACTTTCCTCATTGAGGAATTTATACCTGTAATAATAAGGCAGTTAAGCCAGTCAAAGAGAACCCAGTTATTAGAGCACTCACCAATAAAGCCTTGAGGTCCAGCATATGTTCTTTTCCCAGGATGACCAGAGCTGCGGTGCCACAGAATGTGTATCCACCGTGAGCCTCTAGCCCGGGCATCCCACCCAAACCCCCTTCCCAATTTTGACAGCTGCAAGAACAAACCACCACCACAGTGACAATCATCCACAACATGGAAAGCTGGAAACAGTCACAGATGTGACACAAAATGGTTAATTTTTAAAAACAGATTGTAAGAAGAGGTTTGACAAACCTGAGGATCCAGTTGTGGGTTCCCTCGAACAGCGTTGGAGTGATAATGTTTGTGAGTGAAGCCACAGATGCAGCACAGTATGCACTCCTGTACAACAGAAGCATTTATTTCTTTAAATATCCAGATTTTTAAAAATTCTTCCCGACTTATGTGCAGATGGGAATTTCACTTAAATTCATCTAAATGTCTTTCTTCGCAGAGACAGCATAACATTTTTCTGTTACCTGACATTAAAACCTTGGACCATTACTGATCGGATATCTTTCTTGAAAAATTAATAGGCTTTAAAATTTTAACTAAAAGTGACCCATCATGTCTAAACTATTCAAAACACAGTGCTACAGTTATACGTCAAATATTATATTATTGTAAAAGCTCATTTTTACTCAATTCAAAAGTAAACTGTCAATTTATATTCATTACACATGACAATTCAAACCTTTTTTGTTTTCATAGTTTTATTCATTTTTTGAAAATTTTATCCTTTTCCCAGTGTAGTAGTAGCCAATTAGCCCATCCCCTCCTTTACTACTCTCCCCATCACTTTTGCAATGTTAATGACTCTAGGAGGGTGAAGTCAAGCACACACCTCCTCCACTGCATGTGATGCAGCCACCACCTCTTTTCAAGCTACCGCCGATACACCGTCACTGGGGAGCCAACACATTCAGAGGAAAGCGCAGGATTCCCAGCACCGAATGGACCAATCAGTAGACGCCTGAGCCAGCAGACATTGCAATGTGTGAGTGATGAGGAGAGAGAGAGAGCACCATCTACCCACCCAGAGAGAGCACTGCCAATTTTTGCTATCTCAGGCCCCGGCTGTTGATGGCAAACAGCTGACCGGGATTCAAACTCACGGTCCTCGGGTCATAGTGCCTGCTGAGCCACTCGGGGTTCCCCCCCTTTTTAGTTTTTAATGTTGATCAGTATGACTTACAGCTTATGAGTTGGCTGGTCAACCAAGTACAATACCATTACGGCCAGAAAACCATTTAGTAGTGTGTTTTGTTTTGGCACTGTGGGCAGGTGACAAGTCCTGCTGATCAAGGAAACCAACAGCTCCATAAAAGGTTTCTCCGCAGATGGAAGCATAAAATGCTCCAAAATCTCCTGGTAGGTGTCGATGTTTGACTAAAACACAGTGGACCAAGACCAGCAGATGACATGATGTCACAGAAACTTTGGATTCTGTGTCTCTCCACTCTCCCTGCAGACTGTAGGAGCTCGATTTCCAAACGACATGCAGAATTAACTTTAATCTGAAAAGAGAACTCAGGACCACCATAACAGTCCAGTTCTTTTTCTCCTAAGCCTTCCGACCTTCAGGACCTTAAAGTATTCTCATCTGTATACACGGATGTGTTTGGACTGGATTCATTCAGAATGTGTGCCATGTTTTTTTCTTATGACAAATACTTCCATTTATTCTTCATTTTAACTAAGTACAGCTGACCAAATGATTCTGAAATCAAAGGCTTAAGTTTGGATGGACGTTCTTTATTCAGAATCCTAAAATGAAACCGTCTGAAATGAAGGGAAATTGAATGGCCGTCTCTGCTTTGTTGAATCAGCCCTTTGGGAATAAACTGCTCTCTGCCTCGGAGCCGAAGCCCATATTTACACTGGCAGACCATGCTGAAACCATGGCAATGAAGCTCACCTGACATCCACCTCCCCACCCACATGCATCACAAAAGAGCCATCTGGCTGCTTCACGGAGTACAGGAAGTCCAGGAGTGTCTCTCTGGTGGGGGAAGGGGAGCACAAACACATGTTAATATCGCCATGAGATCAATGCAACATACGAAAATGCTGGCAGTGTTAGTCAGACCTGTTAATAATGCTGTAGGCCTCCTCTGTACCCAGGATGCACAGGGCATTAACAGCAGCGTAGGTGGGTGCAAGGTGAGCATGCTGCCCAGGACCTCCTGCAAAGCCACCTGTTGGGCTCTGACAATGGGCCAGGAACTGACACACTCTGGAGATGAAAGCACAAGTGCAATATGAGTCATATCTTCAGTTTACTTATTCATCATACGCATAAGGATCATTATTATATCCTGCCTTGTGATGAATAAATACAGGAATATGTATTCAACTACTTTTGGTTGCACTCCTTGCTGACACAGATGCACAAATACACACACAGCTTGTTTAGTCCCTGTAGAGAAGCACTGCTAATAGAATAGGACTCTCTGGAGCAGATAAACATGAACCCATTGGCACCATGTCTAATGCCAGGTGTGGGCTAGAGGGGTATAAAGCCCCTCAGCATTGATTTTGGAAGAAACGATGAATAAACAGCTGTTTCAATACTTCTGTCATTACAGTGTATAATTTCAATTGTCCACAGAATAAAGTAACTTAAAGTAGCCAATGAGTCGAGCACAGAGAGGCACAAGGGTGTTATTACTCACTCTGACGCCACAGCAGCAGGCACGGGCTCCTCCAACAGCTCCAGACTGTGCAGAATCCAGTAACAGAGCCAAGGCCGGCTGGCATCCAAACACTGACAACATACAACACACACAGTCAATGGCCGTTCTCTCTCACACACACACACACACACACACAATGAAACATGTAATTACTCAATTGCATGGCAGGAAGGGGCCAAACGTGATGTAATATGTTTGTTACCCACTGATGCGTTGGAGAGGACATCAAGCCTTCCAAGACATCAGCAATTTATCAAACAGTAATAAATACTAAACAGTAGGGTTGTAATCAAGTCCAGTCAAAAACAAGCACTCTCAGTTTCAACCTCATTGGGGATTTGGTCTTGTCCTGGTCTTGGGGTGAGGTGGACTTAAAAATAGTTGAGACCAGCAGAACCCAATGTGTTAGGTGATGTTAATTCAGAAAGTGAACCTTTTCTGTTAGCCAATATTAACCAGCCATTCAAACAGAATTAATCCGTTTTCTCTCTACATGCCTAAATCAAATCTGGCTAACAGGGAAAAACAAGTTACTGCTCCTCTGCATCAGTTTTCAATCAATTAACAGGTTTTATTGTTAATAGTCTAAATAAATAATAAATTAAAAAATTGTGACTGTTTTAGAGAAGGGACACAGAATACCACCATCATTTGCTTCAAAAGTTATTGCTTTAGCTTGCCAAGAATATAATAATAATAATTAATAATAATAATAATAAAAAAATAAAATAATAATAACAATAATAATAACAACAACAATAATAAAATAATAATAATAAATAATAATAAATTAATAATAATAAAATAAAAATAATTATTACTACCACTACTACTACTACAGGCTACATATTATATAATGTTATATTTCACAATATATATGACGCAAAACTAGATATCATGAATTATAAACTAATTTAATTTCTCTCTCTCTTTTTTTTTTTTTTTTACATGATAAAATATCTGGTCTTGCGCTTGTCTCACTTGTAACACAGTCTTGACTACTAAGTGTCTTGGTCTCAGACTTTGTGTGTCCTGGTCTTGGTTATGACTTGGACTCTGCTCTAGCAGTCTTGACTACAACACTACTAAACAGAATTTCTTTTTTCTTGAAATAAATAACTTCTAGTAATTACTGCAATAAAAGAATTAAGTGATATTTGGTGAGGATGTGCGTTTACTGAGCAATGTTCACTGCTTATCAGCAGATTTCACTTCACAATTCCTGGTGCACACTATTACACATCAGTCCATGTGAAGGTCATTATGCTAAGCTACACTGAACTGCATACAGAGGCACCAAACAAGAAATTTGAGAAGGTAGAGGCCTCATTCTCTATTTACTCAGGCAATGTTTACCTCATAGGCATCCGAGAGATGGCGTAAACCTTTCTTGAGATATTGGTAGTGCTGCTCTCTTAGTAAGGTTGGCCTGAAAAGAGAACACAAAACAAAAAGAATCCTGCAAAAACATTTCTTTCAAAAGAACATGTTCAACAAAGTGGGCTTGCATTGACATTCAGCCAACAGTTCATTAGCTCATGCTAAAAACCCATAACCATCAGCTTACATACTGCACTTCTACACATTCAGTGTCCCATACTTTGTCCTTGTTTGTCAAGGCTGTCCTTGTAGCAGTGTTGAATGAAATGTAAATATTGGGAAAGAAACCTCCAGCTGCCATTTATATCCATAACATTTGCATATGAATACCCATGTAATTTGACTATGACTGCCTTGATCAGCACTCCTCTGCCCTGTCCAGAAAGACCAAACTTTCAGTTTGATGGTTGAACTGGAAACATAAATACAGTGATAAAAATATTTGTGTCAAACAGAATGCTTCTCTGCATAGCACGAGTCATTATTAGACTAATTAATTTCTGATCATTTCAGTCATAACTTGGTGTTGAAATGTGCTAAACAGACAATCGGTTTCTCAACCAGGCAGTACACGATGAAGATTTTGGACAAAAGATGATTATAAAAAGACATTAGATTCAGACGTGACTACAAACCTGGAACCTGTAAATTAGGGCTGTCAAACAATTAAAAAAATTTAATGATGATTAATCTCAGAATTTCATAGTTCATCACAATTAATCTTTTTATTTCAGATGTTTTGAAGAGAAACTCAGAGGCATGTAAACAGATCTGAAAATGAAATCAAGTCATTTCAAATGCTTGGACCCCCATTTAATACAGTGGAACCTTGACTTACAAATGGCCTAACTTATAAATTTTCCAAGATATGAGCCATTGCTCGGTAGTTTTTTTGCTTTATGATGCGAGCCGAGATCACTTGCGAGTGAGCATCCGCCACCCACCACTAGGAGTCACTAGGGAGCATGATCACAGAGATCTGAGTGCAGAGAGTGCAGAGATCACTGCTGACAGTGTAGAGAAGTAATAGTAGTGCCTTGCTGCTTTGTAAACACACTGGTCTCACTCATTTTCTAAACATTTTGAAAAGAAGAAACAAAACTCTTTGGACAGGATTTTATTTAAATACCCTGAAAGTGAAAGCGAGGAATGTGGCGAAAAAGGCAAATGTCCCTGAAGAAGATCGTCTGATCTTTAATGTAAATACACTCAATAAACCAGTTTATTTCTTTACATTCTCTTTTATTATGTATTATTATTTGTATACATTATTTGTTATTTATAACAACTAACATATATATACACACACACACACACACACAGTCTGGCCACACAAGATACCTTGTATCTACACTCACTGTCTATGTTATCAGCTCCACTGATCATACAGGAGCACTTTGTAGTGCAACAATTACAGACTATAGTTCATCTGTTTCTCTGTATACTTTATTATCCTCCTTTCTGTCTGATCCACTCATACCAGCACAACACATACCAACACATCAGTGTCACTGTAGTACTGAGAATGATCCACCACCCACATAATATCTGCTCTGTGAGGGTAGCGATCATTAAAAAACAGGTGAAAGAAGGCAAACAAAGTATACAGATGGACTACAGTCTGTAATTGTAGAACTACCAAACACACACACAAACGCCATATTACAACATTACAGTTCAAGAGTTCAAATTATTCACATAACTAAATTCAAAGTTTTTAATGAATTACTGAATCAGAGATCATTAATATTAATAAGTCTGAAGCTGAACCTAAAAAGATCATTAATTTTAACTAATCAGAGCAGCAGATTCCAAAACTGAGCTGCCCTCAGCTTCAGACATCAAAGAGCCTACCAGAGTCACGAGGAAAACATCCCTAGTTCCTAGCTGTCATGAGTGAGTCAGTGTGTGTTTCGGTGTCAGCCGTGGAGCTGCTGGGGCATGTCTAATTGGGGAGGGGGGACTGAGTTCTACCATAAATGAGCAAACCTATCATTACCTTCCATTCTAAAGTCTGTTACTTCCCACGAGGGCACAGCATACTCAGTAATTACAACTTTGTATGAAGTAAAATCACACTTCACATGACTAATAACACCCTCGGCTTCTTTTTTATTTTTTACTAAACTAGAATATGAGCCCCAGTTAGCATGTTAAACATCCCAAATTGGATTAAAAACAGAGAGGACATAGTGTAACATCTGTAAGCTGAAATCAAGGTCCACTACACCATATCCACTACAAATGGGGATGATAAAGTCAATGCACATTATTAGTAAACCTATAAAATTAGGTACAGATCCACTTATTAGCATAGAAGACAAACTGAGACATAACCCAGCTTCTCCTAAATGATCTGCTCTTCTAAAGGACAAGCAAAGCATCACTAAACACAGGCCAGTCTTAACTATGACAAATCTAATAACTGACACAATGCTTCTGAAATACTGTAATCGATTTGGACTCGCGCATCCGTACTACCTCACATTCAATATTAGCCAGGTTAGTGTTTCTGAAATATAACTATTCTAACGAATATTCAATGGATTCTGATCCAAGACCAGTCTTTGACCAGCCAGCTAATGCCCGAATAATGGCCCATATGAGTGTAACAGAACACGATGGCTATGTTCACATGACCAGGCTGAAGTAACTTAAATCTGATCTTTTGTCTTAGATCTGATGTTTTCAGGTTGTGTGGACGTTGAAGGCGTTGGCTTCTCTCGTTTACTCACGTCGCTGTAAAAACAGTAAAAGCAGCCAGCTGGCATTTATTCACCTTCTTCACCTGATCATGTACAGTCCAGCACCTGTTTACTGTCCTCCTGAGCTAAACACCATCACACATCAGCTACTAACACCTCTGTTTTACTAACATCAGTCTCACTAATACAGGGTTACCAGATCCCCCAAAACTCCTACTGATTTTGTAACAGAAAAGTCACACTAAACAAACACAAAGCAGCCCAAAATCTAAAGTGACACATTTCAATAAACTTTGAGTAAATCTTCTTCAAATCTTATTTTCTCATTCAATTACTTTTTTATTTAGTGCAAAAATCCTGCAAACTGCCAACTCTGAAGTTTTATCAATGACTCTTTTTCCAAACCTGGCAACCCTGCACAAATATGATGCTTTTTGTTGTTGGCGATGAAAGCGACATGTACACATTTATCAATGTGCACATGTGAGCCATTTCAGGGACAGATTGGTTCACATTACAGATACAGCTCACTTACATTTGTGAATGTGAACCATCAAGAAAATCTGATCTGAGTAAAAACTCTGATCTGAGCAATGCAGCTTGTAATGTGAACATAGTCCACAAGTTCTGTTAGATGCTGTAGTTCACAACATGCCCTAAAACATCTGTAGTCTGCCAGACCTTAATACCTGGATGGGGTTTTTGTAGGTTTAGAGAGTTTTTGGTGATGCATTTTGATAAACATGGGTATTTTATGTGGCTATCCATTAGTGTATTAGCAATGTTGGCTTTGCAGAATCCAAAATGTCTTATCTGCACATTCATGGGGTAGATGAGCAGATGGTGGAAAACAAATGAAGATGGCTCAATAATTCATGCTAGCTAGCAACTGCATTAGTGCCCACATTAGTGCCCAATTCTGAAGCTACAGTCATGGCCAGAAGTTTTGAGAATGAAACAAATATTATATTTTCACATGATCTGCTGTCCTCTGGTTTTTATGTGTGTTTGTCAGATGCTTTTATCACATACAGAAATATAATTGCAATCATATTATGAGTAACAAAAGCTTTTATTGACAGTTAGAATTTAGTTAGAGTTAATGCAGCAAGTCAATATCTGCAGTGTTGACCCTTCTTCTTCAGGACCTCTGCAATTCTCCCTGGCATGCTCTCAATCAACTTCTGGACC
>BRDA01011138.1:0-23635 GCA_036984385.1 Crenuchus spilurus | reverse complement strand
ACATTAAAGTATTACAGATTCATAGACTTCAGCCACAGAATCACTTAAAACAAAGCAGCTGACTGCAAAAGTCAACCCTCCTGTTCTGAGGATGAGAGTGCTGATCTCGCGGTTAAAGAGCCCATATATTTCAGAAAACATCATCAAGAGCTCATATAAAGGTCTGTAAAGCTATTACTTTCTCCTCATGAAGTCCATAAGTGACATATATTGAACATCCTGGATTCAATCATATCACTTTGTGAATTTGTGTTCATGTGACTTCATTTACAAAATGCTGCCGTGAGGTAGTCTCAATTATTTTATACATGTGGCACGTTTACTAGTGCATCTCCAAAAATTAGGATATGAAAAGGTTTTTGTTCATAATTCAATTCAAAAAGGTAAGGAATCATATTTTATTTTCATTAAGCCTTTTTTGTTTTAATGTTGATAATATTTAAATAGTCATTTACTCAAACTCCAAATAAAATAACTTTCATTAATAAGCCATTAACTAATGATTAATAACTGAACAAATCATTAGTTCATGAGAATTTGAACATGAACAAATGTTTATAAATGACAGTTCATGTAGTTACTAATGATTATTCATTTTTGCAAATGTTAACAAATCATTAGTTAATCATTAGTTAATCATTAGTTAATGAAATTCTCATGAACTAATGATTTGTTCAGTTATTAATCATTAGTTAATGAGCTATGAAAGTTGTTATAAAAAGTGTTACCAAATATTCTAATAATATGGGATTTCAGATTTATGCGCTGATCATCAGTTAACATGTCACTATGTGTAATGAATATAAAATAAGAGTTTACCATCTGGAGTTCAATTATTATGAACACAAACTTTTGCACAATGTTTTGAGATGCACTAGTGTGGGTTGTAAACAAAACTGAAAAGTAATGTTTAAGCTAAACTAGCAGTGATGTGGAAATGCAAATAAAAAGGAAAATCTGTATTATTACACAAAACAAAGTCTGATTTATTTTCAAAAGGAGGCATCTATTGATCATAACACCCAATGTAACATATCTGTAACATTAGAGACCTATGACAATGTAACATGTACACTCATGCTTGAAATTTTGTGAACCCTTTAGAATGTTCTATATTTCTGCATAAATATGACCTAAAACATCATCAGATGTTCACACAAGTCCTAAAAGTAGATAAAAAGAACCCAGTTAAACAAATGAGACATATATTATATTTGCTCATTTATTTATTGAGGAAAATGATCCAATATGACATTTGTGAGAGACAAAAGTATGTGAACCTTTAGTTTCAGTATCTGGTGTAAAGGCCTAAATGTTTCTGGTAACTGTTCTTTAAACGTTCTTTGGTAGAACGACTTGTGTGTTTATGGTCGTTGTCTTGCTGCATGACTCACCTTCTCTTGAGACTCAGTTCATGGACAGATGTCCTGACATTTTCTTTAGAATTCTCTGATATAATTCACAATTCATTGTTCCATCAATGATGACAAGCCGTCCTGGCCCTGATGCAGCAAAACAGGCCCAAACCTGATTCTACCACCACCATGTTTCACAGACGAGATAAGGTTCTTATGCTGAATGCAGTGTTTTCATTTCTCCAAACATAACACTTTTCATTTACACCAAAAAGTTCTGTTTTGGTCTCATCCGTCCACAAAACATTCTTCTAATAGACTTCTGGCTTGTCCACGTGATCTTTAGCAAACGGCAGACGAGCAGACATGTTCTTTTTGGAGAGTAGTGGCTTTCTCCTTACAACCCTGCCATGCACACCATTGTGGTTCAGTGTTCTCCTGATGGTGGACTCATGAACATTTAACATAAGTCAAAGTCCTTTGTGACCTCACTGACTATTACACGGTTCTCTTTTTCTACTTTTAGGACTTGTGTGAACATCTCATGATGTTTTAGGTCATATTTATGCAGGAATATACAAAATACTAAAGGGTTCACAAACTTTCAAGCACCACTGTATACATATCATTACAGATCTCTGACAGTAGGAGGGAACATTTCAAAAAAGAATTCTGAAATTTGTTCCATGTGAGTCTGTAATGCCATGCCCTGCACCCAGTGAGGGGGTAGGGGACTAACCGCAACCCTGATCAGGATTAAGCGGATAAGATAATGGATGAATGGAAGGATGATGTTCTATGTGGTCCATTTGGTCAGGTTTTTTTTTGTATCCCTAATACTTTTTCTTTAAGAAGAACTGGGTCTGGGTTCTTATGGGTTAAAGACACCGCAGAGGAGCTTAAGGGCCCTTAAAAGGAATGGCAAAGTTATGATTTAGGAACATTCTAAAATACTTAACATGGCTTAATGTACTAAAACAATGACCTAGGAACACCAACTTTCTCATTTTTTACTGCTCATGATTAATTTCTAATACTGAAATCTTGGACCTGTGATCCCAAAGAAAAGTCATACATTTACATTAAGCGTTTTAAACCCATAATAAAGGAAAAAGCTTAATGTAAAATGACTTTTCTTGTCACAGGTTCATCATTTCAGAAGTGGAGAATACTTAATGAGAGGTTTCTGTTTCTAGACCATTGTTTTAGTACATTAAGCCGTGATAAGTATTTCGTCATTTCCTTTTTGTTTGCATTGTGCTCTTTGTTAATGGCCAGAGAGTGTCGAACATTACTTACTGTGGTAAGCTGTGTGTTTGCTGGTAAACACTGAGTACATCTTGAATACTGCGTTCGACTTTTCTCTGGATACAGTGATAAAAACAGAAAACAATCAAATGTGATGGTGAGACAGCTGAACAGAAAAGCAGCATGAAGACACACAACATGTGACAGAATGAATCTAGCTAAAACCCTTTTCACTAACACACAGGTAATCCATACAGCTCTAGGAGCCTGAGGAGAGCCACAGTAAGTAAATTAGCTAGTTAACTGTTGTGCCGAGATGCATCCCCTTTTGGGAGCACGCACACTACGTCATTTGATTTGAGAGCAAAGGTATTCCGCTACCTTTACCTTGGAAGAGGAGGAGGAGGGGGTTGAAGAGGAGGAGGAGGAGGGGGTTGAAGAGGAGGAGGAGGAGGTGGAGGAGGAGGAGGGGGAGGAGGGAGGGAGGGGTGGAGGAGGAGGGAGGGGTGGAGGAGGAGGGAGGGAGGGAGGGGAGGAGGAGGGAGGGAGGGAGGGGTGGAGGAGGAGGGAGGGAGGGGTGGAAGAGAGAAATAGAGAATGAGAAAGAAAAAATTAACTATATACATCCTTTCGCGCAAAAGACACTGCGCATGCGCTCCCATCTCGCATCACACCAACTAACACACGGCGTTTGACGCTAATCAGCTACTTAGCATTTGTAAGTAGGTGTGCGAGTGTGGGTGCATTAGCAAAGCTACAGCTTGAACCATGATGTTATAAATACATGGGATGAAGTGCTAAAGAGGACAAATTAGCTAACAGCATGGCACCCTTGTATTTTTGTTTAGTCATGTTAAATGTTCAGTTGAATTTAAAAGCAGTATAAAATATTTTTAGCACGGCTTAATCCTTAAAATACCAGTGGGGTGAGACAAAACATTTTATTGACACAAACACAAAGAAAATGTGGTTAATAATGATCAGTCCTCTCAAACTTCACCCTGTCTGTGTATAGGTGTCCTGTCACTAGCTTAGCGTATCCTAGCGTCTCACACCGGCTCAGCGCCACAGCTAAGATCACTGCAAGCTAATTAATGACAGTTAACATTTGCTAACAGCCAACTCACCTGCTCTACTGAAGTCACAGTCTGCACACCATCATCCTTAAACAGCTCCGCCTGATGAGAGTCCGTAAAGCATCGTAAAGCCTGTGATACAGACTCCATAGTGCTCCGCTTTTCAAAGCGATTTAGTGAAGCCAGCCAGCTAAGCTGGCTACTAAGTCAGCTCAACAAAGTTGCCCCTTCACCCGTTTTGTGAAAGCTCTGGTTCTTCTTCTGCTCTTGCAACCACTCGGCGTTTCTTCCCTCTCGCGCGGCTATGCATATCCGCAAATCTATATATCATAGCCGCCGCTTGTCTGTATAGGCTATGATCTATAAATCTGGATTTTTGTAGGTCGGCCTGGAACGCGTGTCAAACGGAACGCAGCTGCTGATTGGTCCAAGCCATACTTCGACAGCTACGGCGAGTCAAGAAGGCCAAACAAAATCACATGACTTATTTTCCAGCGTCAACACGGGCCAAATTCCAAATAACTACTAAAAAAAAAAATATATATATATATCCAGTACGTAGCAATTTGGGATGCAACAGTTCTGTTATTAAACGCCACTTCGTCATTTCGGTCAATGTATCAATATGAAAGCTTTTTTTTATTGAGTTTCAAAACATAAACAATGGAAATGAGACACGTGAAGGAACAAATACAACACTAAAAGACAAATTATAAATTAACGTAAACAAAAACTAAATAATTAAATACTCAAGACAAACATAGAAAAAAACCCGAAAATAATCTAATTATTAACTCGCATGTTAAACAGGAGGGACATATTAAATCGATTTATTAGTACATATAATTCTGGACGTAAATACAGCCTATTTTAAATCTTAAGAGCTATATGTAAATACAAACTCTACACAGAAATCTTTTGTCTGGAGTTTACGTTTCAATACTCGGTATTTGTGAATATTATTTGTCTAAAAGTAGTTTTCTTTCTGTTGATGGGAAATTAGTTTGAGATCTGGTCTAGATTGTGTCCCTTTAACTTTCACACAAACCCAGTTCAT
The DNA here is from genome assembly GCA_036984385.1 of Crenuchus spilurus. Classification (NCBI taxonomy): domain Eukaryota; kingdom Metazoa; phylum Chordata; class Actinopteri; order Characiformes; family Crenuchidae; genus Crenuchus; species Crenuchus spilurus. The sequence goes on along the minus strand of BRDA01011138.1, from coordinate 18,899 downwards.
AAATGAAGCTATTTTAAATATAAAACCTTGATATAAAATACACAAGTTGTGAAGCACAGTCGGAAAAGGATGCTTTGATACTATCTCCGCCCATGTGTTGATGTGACGGTGAAATATTGAGCTGAGTTGCCAGGTTCGCTGTTTTACTTCAAAATGGGTTATTTTGGGAACGCAGTCGTGGGTAAACTTTCAGAGTTTTTTTGGTTAATTTAAAAAAGTGTCGTTAGTAGAAAATGAATAAATAGTGTTTGAGAAGTCTCAAGACAACCTACTATTGTTAAAAGATTCAGTGGAAAAGATATATACAGATTAGAGCAGAGTACAAAAAGATGATTTTTTTTAATATGCAATAAATTAGCTCACAATTATATAGGTATTTTCTTATTTGTAATTGTCATACATTATGATATTTAATAATAATAATAATAATAATAATAATAATAATAACAGCAATACCAGGAGTGTCCAAACCCAGTCCTGGAGGGCCAGATTCCTGTACAGTTTGGTGATCTTCTTGTTCACCTGATTCAGCTCAGCAGGTAATAAGCATGCAGGGCAAACTGTGTAGGAATCCAGCCCTCCAGGACTAGAGTTGGACATGTCTGATCTATACATACATGAATACATACATACATAATAGTGAAAGTAACAGCAAAAGTAAGATAATTTCCACACAATGTGAAAGGAGCTCAGGAGATTGGGACTAAACAGCTGTGTAGCCTTAAAGGCACAGTATGTAGTTTCCAGCGACATCTAGTGGTTTAGCGTTCATATTGCAACCAACTGAAAACAAGCTGATTTCCACAGCCCCTCCCTTCCAAGGAGTCTCTACAGTGGCCGTAAGGTGTCAAATCTTTGATCCTCCCGAACGCGATGTCTAATAGCAGCTTTAGAGCTAGTGATATGTCAAGTGGTAAAATTAATTTTAATTAGAAATTTAGGAAATGTAATATGTAAAATTATCATAGCTACAATGCAGACGAAACATTTTCTGCACTTCAATAGTGCTATTGTAAACGTTAGCCGTTTTCTGTACAAAAGACAAGATAATGTAACAAAGTAAACACATCCAACTTTTTTTCTTCATGGCAAGATGACGGCACACAGTTGTGCAGCGGCTTCTCACGCTACCAGCATACCTAGTTTTAGTAGTTTTATGTCGGTTTACATCAGTTCTGATACTGACTTCACGTGCCCTCGGCGGTTGAGTTACAGCCGAACCGAACTCATTCAGATAAGAGACAGTTTAGCCACAGAAGCAGCAACTTTGGATAATAACGTTCGGGCTGAGCTGGGCAGAATACGGCTTCTCCGGACACCGGCCCGCTGGAGTGGATCACAGGCTGGGAGGAGGATACGAGACTGGCGGCAGAAGCGGGGCAAACAGGGCGGCATGCTAGCCAGGCTAATGCTAATCGTCCCCCGATTTAATCTATTTTCCTCTCCAACGTCCGCACTCTGGACAACAAGCTGGACCTCCTGCGGCTGAGGATGAATGTTTCTGAGGAGATGAGGAACTGTGTGGTCATTTGTCTCACAGAAACATGGCTGAACCAGAGCATGCCGGACTCGGCCTTCCAGCTTGCCAGCCAGCAGCTCTTCCGAGCGAACTGTAATCAGCAGCCCGGGAAAACCAGAGGGGGCGGCTTAATAATCTACGCCAGTGGAGGTTGGTGTACAAACTGTGTGTTGGTAAACAGCCACTGTCTAAGACGAGCATAAGAATGTTCCGCCGTCTTAACAAATAAACAAAAAAAAACTTTCTTGTTGCTTCTCTTTCATGTATTTCTTCTTATTGAGGTTTTACTGAGGTATATGTGTATTTCTTCTTCTTCTCCTGTTTTATGTCAGCCAACGGTAAAACAAAGCTACAGCGCCATCGAATTTGAGTGGCCAATTCGTCATTACAACACAAACGGTTTTTGCTAGCCTCGTTTGTCCTTTTCAAACTACTGTAGAAACATGGCGATGAAACATGGCGGCCTCAGTCGGTGTTCGACCCGCGACCAATGTAGATATAAACAGCTTATTCTAAGGTAAAATAATCAAACGACTTCTTAGTTTATAATGATTAGATGTGTTTTTAATCATTTTTATTAGTGATTATCTTAAATTCTGATAAAAGATAACCAGAAATATTACATACTTTGCCTTTAAGAAAACCACTTATCAGTGAGGCTAACTGGCAAAAATGACTTCAATTTGCTAGAGAGCATAAAGATTGGACTCTGGAGCAATGGAAGAAGGTCATGTGGTCTGATGAGTCAGATTTGCAATGTTCTGGAATGATAAGCGCATCAGGATAAGAAGAGAGGTGGCTGAAGTGATGCACCAATCAGGCCTAGTGCCTACCGTACCAGCTTGTAGGGTTGCTACAGTTGCTCGGGTCCTGGTTGAGCTGTGGTATGTGCTGAATGAATGAGCTCAGCTACCTGAATATACTGAACGACCAGGTTATTCCATCAGTGGATTTTTAATTCCCTGATGGTATGGGCAAAACCCAAGATGACAATGCCAGGATTCATCAGGCTCAAATTGTAAAAGAGTGGTTGAGGAAGCATTTGACATCATTTTCACACATGGATTGTCACCACAGAGTGGATCCTATCAATGTACCACCCTGGAATTCAGTGAGTTTCTGAGAGCAACTCGTTCTTTCACAAATGTTTGTAGAAGCTGTCTAAAGTCCAAGTCTAAATTAGAAAACAGAATCAATGGTAAAGTTAGATTAAAAGTCTTCAAACATCTGTGAAAAGACACTTTACATTTGGACCAGTTTCAACTTGTGTAGGGCGGTTTTTTTGTCAGTTGTTGAGCTGGAGATTTTTTTTGAACCTGGCAACCCTGACTGAGCGATTCACTTGCTCACCGCACCCATCGCTCAGCGCGGTTTATCAGCGCTCGGGCTGATGTGAAGGCCTGGCTCTTCGTCTGGTAGAAATAGACAGGACCGGTCTGTGGGAGGAGGACGCAGACATGGAGCACAGCTTTTTTGTCGGGAATCCGTCTCTGGCTTAGCTAGCTGCTCCCAAACGACATCATGGCCAAGCAGTATGATGTGCTCTTCAGGCTCTTGCTTCTCGGGGACTCTGGTGTGGGCAAAACCTGCCTGTTATGCAGATTTACAGACAATGAATTTCACCCCTCTCACATATCCACTATCGGTAAGAAGAGGTTAAGTGTGTCTATTCTCTGCTTCTTTTAATAGTTACTATGTTGTCAGTGAATGATTTGGTTTGTTCTCATTTTCTACACCAGAGAGTCTACAAACCCATTGATATGACAGAAAACAGTCAGATGGGCTTGTTTTTGACACACTGGGATTATTGGACTGAAGAAAATGTTTCATGTCAAGATGCCAACAGGCATTAACAATGATCACACACCACAGCATGCTTTTCTGGGCATAGTGTAGATGATCTCAGTATTTTAAAACAATTCAAAATAGTTTGATTACAATAATATTGTAATTCGTTCTGTTTGTTTGGAATTAGATTTTCTAGTTTTTGGTAGCATTTTTAAAATGTTGGCTTATTTTTTTTGTTGTAACTTATCAGATGTCAAAAAATATCATTACATATTGTGTATCGTAAAAAAAAAAAACCCTAAGTATCACAATATTAAATTTTGTCATATTGTCCACCTCGGTTATTAGTGTATTGTTATTTATGTGCTCTGTTTATTTGCTCTGTCATTGTTATTTACTGTGTTAGCACACAATGCTACACATCAATCATATTATGTTAAGTCTAATTTTTTTATTATTAAGTGCCATAAAGTTGATTCCAACTCCTGCTGACCAAATAGACGGTTTATCCTGTCTTCTGTTTGGGTCTTTGGGTTTCTTAATGGATCCTTCATGATTCCTGATTGTATCCATCCATTTTGTTGCTGGTTCCCTTCCTCTTTTACCTTCAGCTGTTCCAGTATAACTGTCTTCTCACGTGAACTGGTTCTTCTCATCATGTGTCCAAAATAAGAGATCTAGGCTAGGTTAGCTGAACTTAGGTGAAACACAAAAGTTTAAGAATAGTATTCTTCCTGTCCTGCTTTTTACAGTCGAGCTTTCACATCCATAAAGAGCCAGAGAGAAGACCACATTCTGGACAGTTCTAGTCTTTGCTTGAAGAGACAAATCATTATGTTTGAAGATCTTCTCCAGTTCCTTCATCCTTGTTTTGCTGAGTGTCAGAAGCTGTTCTCTGAAGATCCCTGCAATAGTATAATGTATTAGACTGTAAATCTAAACTGAATTTTAGGTCAACTGAATGCATTCTGTGAGTGAGGATTTCAAGATGAAAAGTCTTTGTGTTTTGTGGCGACATTTAAACACTAAACAGCTGTTTGAGTACCAATGATTAACATCATATCTGAAGGCATGAACAAGATTAATTAAACTCCCTTTTTCAGTTCATATAATGGGAAGTTTCATGATTACCACTACAATAGCCAGTGTAGTGCAACTCAGATCAGTATTCCATAACATTCTTTATCATTCCGTGTTGTTGTTATGTTCCATAATTTAAGTCATATGTTATGTTGTACCAAAGCAGATGTTAAGCCCCTTTCCACTGGTTGGTTCAGTTCCCACCAATGCCCACCAAGTCCTTGGGCAAGACTCTAAATAATACACTCCGCTAAAAATAGTAATACAGTGGAGCCTCTGTTATCGTTTGCCCTGGTTATTGTACAATTTGGTTGTCAACTTTTTGGGGGGAATTTTGTCCCAGTTATCGTTCATCCAAAAGGTTTGTCATTCACTCTGGCTTTTTTTCTCATTGTTTCTCTGGCTTTGTTTCTAATTGTTTTTTTTTTGTTGAGAACGCACAAAAGAAACTAAAACATGTCATACTAAAGCGACGTCGCACAGCACTACTGACTGAAAACGGGTGTGAAAACAAATAGTGGCTAATAACCCAGAGAACAGGTGTACAAAACAAAGGCTGCCAGCTAGACCACACCAGCACTCTCTAAAACAGAGCGTAAACCTGTAAGAGTGAAGTTAAATGTTCATTTATCCATTTCATTAGTCTTTTGTGTTTATTTCTCATTGTGTTCTGTATGTAACACTATAGTTATTATATATAAAATGTATTTTTGTTTATATTTTGGAGTGTCTGGAACAGATTAATTGGGTTTACATTATTTCTTATGGAAATATTGCTTCAGTTATGTTTGTTTCAGTTATCATCAGACACTTTAAAACAGATTAATGATGAAAACCACAGTTCCACGGTTTAACATTAGCCTAGACTAAGTCATAAACTCAAGGCCTTCCAAACTACACTTGTCATTTGTAAACATGTTACTGTCACATTTCACAGATAGTTACCATCTGCAAAACTCTGGCAACTCACTCTTTTGAATCTCTGTTTATCTTATCAGGTAGACATGCGTGTCTTCAAAAAAAGGTCTGGGGCCAGAGTCCATCATATACTTACATATGGTGCTGGATTAACAAGATCTGTTGTGTTCACAGTTGGCTGGGATGTCCCCCATGATTACATTCACGTCAGCAGCTAATGCCAAGTGACTCTCTCAGGCAATACAAACTTGGATTCTTTCCATTTCCAGAGTTTGTGTGTGCTGCTGCTCCAATTTACATTGTGCTGAATGAAGGCTTACTTGAGGAATCTCTCGTTTGAGGCACTTATTCATGCATGTGTTGTTTGATCTGTCTAAATTTCATTGTTTGATTAAGTAGTGACCTTTTCGTGAGGCAGTATAGTTCTTCATTGCACATACTGAAGCATTAATCGCTTCCCCTGGCTCTGAGAGATGGCTTGAGACCTGCCCTAGATCATGGTTCAATAAGCAGTAGGACAGGGCTGTGAGGCATATATATTATAATATTAGGCTGTCAGGGGCCGCTGTGCTGTGGTGGTCATGAAGGAAGAGAAGGTAGTTTAAATGTAGGATACAGGTTAGTTCTTTAGAATTGACACACGCATTCTTTACCTGCAGACTTTTTTTATGTGAATTGTAATTCCTTGTGAATGATGAGCACAAGATGATGTCCAGCACAAAAATAGATCCTACTGCTCATTTAAGGGGGCAGTGTTTGCTATTTGTGGGAGTTTTCCTTGCTCTATGGCCTCCATGCTCTTTCTCCTGTTGTAGTCTCCATTCAGCCGTGTCACAGTAACCGTGAAACCCAATGTGGCATTATCTTATCAACGCAAAAGTACCTGTAAGGTGTGTTTAAGGAAATTGCCGCTTTAATTCATTTCACAACTCATGTTTGAATTTGTACCAACTAAAATGTAAGGATGAAGGAGCAGGGAATTGTAACAGTCTTCAAATGGGTGAAATCTCTCTTCCCGGTGCACTCAACCTGTATTGACCCGTGTTCATGTTTATGGTTTACGTTGTTTAGGGCTGCTGCATATTCCACAGCCTCAGAGGTGCAGTGGGTAGCGTGGCAGTGCATTATGTATTCTTGTTAACTGTGGTGCTGGTTCAAATCCCAGGCAGACCTTTTGTTTTTGTTTCTTTCCACATGCTGTTACCTGCCATTCTCCTAACTGTATCCGAGCCCAATTTTCTAAACCTGGGCTGTAGTCCAGGGAGAGTTTCCCTTTCTCTCTTCCATCTGGTTTGCTGGCTGTCATGTTACAGTTTGTTTTTTCAAAGTTTCGGGGCAACCGTTTGATTTCTCCATCGTTTCAGTGTCTGTAGAAATGGCACCTGTATCAAGTCCTCTATAATAAAAAAGCTGGATTGGCCCCGAGTGGCTCAGCAGGCTAAGACGCTGACACTGTGACCAACGGATCATGAGTTTGAATCCCAGTCATGTTGTTTGCCATCAACAGCCGGGGCTCAAGAGAACAAAAATTGGCAGTGCTCTCTCTGGGCAGGTAGATGGCGCTCTCTCTCTCTCTCTCTCTATCACTCATACGTTGCAATCTCTGCTGGCTCCACAGTGATGGTGTATCAGCGGTACTTCAAAAAGAGGTGGTGACTGTATCACACACAGCAGAGGAGGCTTGTGCTTGTCTTCACCCTCCTAGAGTCAGGGACAGTGCAAAGTGATGTGGAGAGCCCCCTAGTGGATGGGATGGGTTAATTTGCTACTCCCACACTAGGAAGGGCAGAAAATTGGCAAAAATTATATAAAAAAGAAAGAAAAGCTGGATTGAATGTCAGTAAATCCAACCCAGTCCTGTAAAAATCGAGCCTGATACACTCACAGTACCTGTTGATAGCACTGCGTTTCTTCCTGTGGACTAGTATAATAGTAGTAGTATAATTAATTAATTTATGTGCTTCCTATTCAGCCTCCAGCAGTTTAGCCTGTCCATTCATGTTAAAGAGATGAGGAGGGTTATTACAGATAGACTGTATTAGACTTACTGGGGTGGAAGAAGTGGATGTTGACATGCAGATGTGTCATTGCAGTTTCCAAAGGATCCACAAGTTTGTACATAATATTCTGTTCTGTATATTTCAGCCTGGACTGCTTTTAAATGTGGTATTCCTCATTTCAGAACTTATATTTACATACAATCTGTCTTAAAGGCACAGTAACATCAACAGCCTGTTTAAGTCTTATTCTACGTTCAGACTACAGGTAAACTAGATTTGTTTATCAAATCTGATCCGCTGAGATGACCGTTCACTCTGTTATTTGCAAGAGATCAAATTGGTTTTACCCTTCCAGACATCACAAGCGTATCTTCTTAGGTTGTGGTGGTAACGAAGGAGACGTCAGTAACAACAACCATGTTGGTAATGTGTCTTTAGGGTTGCCAGGTTTGCAGTTTTTCTTAATTAAAAAAATGTACCATGACTGCCAGAGCAAAAATTGGAGCGGGAAATGCCTTAGGTAGACTTTCTAATATTAGAAGATTCAGTGGAGGGATTTGAAAATATAGATTAGAGCTGAGCAGAAGGGAAAGTATTAATGATTTAATTACTAAAAAAGCTTTATAGAAAATGAATGAAAAAGTAAGATTAAAATAAGATTTAAGAGCAGTAAAAAAGCAGTAATAGCTTCCTCAAGATTAGATTTTGGGCTAGTTTAAAGCTTGTGTAGGACTGCTTTCTCTTGGACAGGGGGCTGGAAAGTTTTTCAGGACCTGGCAACCTGGGATGACAACCTTTTGGCTGTTCAGGCTACTAAAATCAATCTGGATAAAATCTAGGTAGGCCAAAAATTTGATTTGGGAATGCTGTCTGAACACTTAGAGAAGAAGAGAGGTTGGAAATGGAGATAAAGAGTTATGATGACTTTTAGTACAAAGAACAACAATCCAAGTAGACCTGGAAAAGTATAAAATGTATAAAATGTACAAGGTAAAGAGTTCTCAAAGTGGTTTTATAGATTCCACCAACTGAGTCATTTGAAATCTACAGGATCAGGCAACTATTCTGGAAATTGTAACGTGAGATGTCAGAGTGTCTTTTATCCAGAGCCATAATCATGAGGTCAAACATTACTCTAAGGTCTCTTTTCGAGACCTTAACAAAGAGTCCACTTTTACTATCCAGCAATTTTTCCTAGAGGTAAAACCGAGCAAGTACTAAATTGAGGATAAAATATGAAGCTGAAAAGAAGCTAACAGCTGCTACAGCTCTGCATGTTTCCTTCTTGGTTTTATTAGATGAATCAGCTTGTTCACTTTAATTTTTTTGCCTCGTGTGTTCGGTCACTGATGGTGGTCAAGGCCTCTGTCACTTGTTTGGCTGTACAGTTTAGCCAAATCACTTTAATCACTGCTCATTTTGATTCATACTGGGGTAGAAAAAGCTTTGGCCTTCTTCACTAATTCTCTTTACAGCAAGTCTTCAGCACGTCTGATGAACTTCTTTATTGGCCTTTAAGAAGGAAGCGAGAACAAACTCACCACAGTGCCACACGCATGAGTGACCTCCGCCTTTCTTCCATCTGTGCTGTGAGCACACACATGCACACACACTAGGGCCAGTGAGCACTAGGACTGGACCAGAATATTCAAATATTCAGATACTCATTAGTTGGGTAGGTTCTTTATTTTGGGATTTGGGCCTTTTTTATTGTGCTAAATGTAGGTTTTGTTTAAAGGCAAACTGCTTAATACCTTTTGTCAGCACATTCCTTCACTAGAATCTCTTTTTTTTTTTTTCTTTTATTTTTATCTCCTTCCCAATGTAGTAGTAGCCAATTAACCCATCCCATCCACTAGGGGGCTCTCCCCATCACTTTGCACTGTCCCTGACTCTAGGAGGGTGAAGACATGCACAAGCCTCCTCCGCTGCATGTGATACAGTCACCACCTCTTTTTGAACTACCGCTGATACACCGTCAATGGGGAGCCAACACGCTCGGAGGAAAGTGCAGGATTCCCAGCTTAGAATGGATCAGTAGATGCCTGAGCCAGCGGACATTGCAATGTGTGAGTGATGGGGAAAGAGAGCACCATCTACTCACCAGAGAGAGCACGGCCAATTTTTGCTCTCTTGGGCCCCGGCTGTTGATGGCAAACAGCATGACCGGGATTCAAACTCACGATCCTCTGGTCATAGTGTCAGAGTCTTAGCCTGCTGAGCCACTCGGTCCATCTGCTGATAAACTATGGAGGTACCAGTTTCCTTTTGCAGCAGGACCTAACACCTGCCCACAGTGACAAAACCAAATGGTCTCATCTGACCAAAGAACACGGTCCCAGGTAAAATCCCAGTACCGCTTGGCAAACTCCACCCGTTTACGCTTACGAGTATAACTCAGAAAAGTCTTTCTCCATGCATGCCTCCCAAACAGCTTGTTGGCATGTAGATAGTGCCTGATGGTTGTTTGGGAGACCTCGTAACCCCAAGATGGTACCATTTGATTCAATCCTTTTACAGTGAGCTTTGGAGAACTTTTTACTTCTCTTACCATCCTTCTCACGGTGCGTGGTGGCAAGATACACTTGCATCCTCTTCCAAGCTTGTTTGTCACAGTTCCAGATGTTTTGAACATTTTGATTATTGCTCTGACTGTAGATAAGGGCCTCTGCAGGTGAGTGGCTATTTTCTTGTAGCCATTGCCTGATTTATGAAGGTCAACACACATCTGCCTTACTTGAATAGTGTGTTCTCTTGTCTTCTCCATGTTTAAGAGTGAATAAAAGAAATAGGCCTTTGTGTGATGATGCCATATTTATACCCCAGGGAAACAAGAAATTATTAAAGGTTCCTAGATACTTTGATCCATTTTATAAACTACAGTAGAAATGACAAAAATGGTTCAAATACATTTATTTCCAAGAAATTGTTAAGGGTGCCAATAATTGTGGAACAGGTCATTTTATGGGAATTAATTATTTCTTAGTCAGGATTTTTTCTTTCTTTATTTTTTTTCACTTGAGTTGAAGGTTGCCTTTTACTAAACATTTTCAGAGTGAGATTATTCTTCTGCAATAAAAAAATTATTTATTTTAAGGCTTTTAACACATTTTAACTAAGGGTGCCAATAATTATGGAGGGCACTGTATTTTTGAGTATTGTTTGATTTTGTCCATCCTAATTCGATCCTAAATAAATGTTAAACATCACTATTAGCCAGTTTTCATTTTTGTCTGTTCTAACATGTTTAACTTGCAACATTTCTCCCTTACGTAAGCCTCATGTTTTTGTCTTTGTCTTTTGTCAGGGGTGGACTTTAAAATGAAGACATTAGAGATAGATGGCATCAAAGTGAGAATACAGATATGGTAAGCATGTTTAATATTAACTCTGATCCTCTGATCTGTGTTGTGAGGTGATTAGTCAGTAAATCTTTTGTGTTGTGGATTCTTGTAGGGATACAGCAGGTCAGGAGAGATATCAGACCATCACTAAACAGTACTACAGACGAGCACAAGTAAGCACAAACATCACACATATTCAGTATAAATACAGAAAGACTCATGTGCGTTTACCCATAAGAGAGTCATAGAAAAGATCAAAGCTCATTAAGCCCTTATATAATATGTAAGATATGTAGTATTGAACTGTGGACCTACATACATATAGACCATCAGTGCTGAAAGAGTGGGCTGAGTTCATATTAGGTCATATTGTCTGATTACAGTGAATCATGATTAAACAATCATAATTTTGCTCATTTTTGTACTGAAGACACACTATATGGACACAAAGTATTGGGACACCTGATCATTTGTTATTTCTTCTGAAATCAAGGGTGTTTATCCTGCTTTTGTTAGAGAAACTGTCTCTACTGTCCTGAGAAGGCTTTTTACTAGATTTTGGAGCATTGCTGTGAGGATTTGATTGGATTCAGTGACAATAACATTAGTGAGGATGATCACCACCACCACCTCATCCCCAACTCATCCCAAAATTACTCAGTGGAGCCCCATCTTTCCAGAGAACACAGTTCCACTCCTCCACAGCTCAATGTTGGGGGGCTTAATACCCCTCTAGCCCAGATATGGTGCCAATAGGATCATATTTATCTCATATTATGTTGACAGTACTTCTATACAAGGACTAGACAAGCTATGTGTGTGTGTATCAACACATCTTTGTCTGCAATGTGTGCAACGTAAAGTCACTGAATTAGTTCATTAGAAGTCATATAGTGTTTGGACATATAGTGTGTACACAGTACAAATATGGTACTCCTGAACCAGGAGCTTAAAGACAGCTGCCTGCTTAATATGTGTTATGCAGGTCCCTGTTTTTATTAGTGAAATGCTTTGGCAATAAATCAAATGTACACAATTTGTCATTTATCCAAGATGTGGTTGATCAGATAAGACATGTTTAGGGCTCAAATTTTGCTTCTTTAGTTTAGATCTGGAGCTGTGAGGCTAATTTTGCTAACAAACTCAACAGGCACCCAAATAATCCCATCATTTCCATCAAAATACCCACTCATACTGCATCTAGATATTAATGAATTAATGTCTTACAGACTAATCATTGTGTTTTAGATTTTAGTATGATTTACTGGTTCTAATGGTATGATTCACCATATCCAACCACTATATGTCAAACCCAGTGGCGGTCCTAGCCCGTTTGCCACCCTGGGCAAACCACCCCTCCGGCGCTCCCCCCAAAACCCTGCTGTAGATCGACCTACAGTTTGTGAGTAAACACTCTAACTCCAACAACCAGCAATCTCCCCCTCCAGGATGTACATCGGCTGTCTCTAATCTCTCAGGGGTCACAGAATCATCACAGAATCTTTCAGGGGAGTCGTGACGTCATGCCGGCCTGAACGGCTGCCCATATTGCCCATATCAGAAACCGCCACTGGTCAAACCTCACCATGTCACTGAAAGCTGCACAAGCAATAGAGATGTTTACAAAGCTGTCCTGAATTAGATGACTGAGTTCTGATGATACAGTCAATAGCTTTGATTCTAAATTGATGCTCTTACTCTTGAGGCTTTTAGCTACACAGTGAAGTTTGTTACCACTCTTGCACTCCTTAAACTAAAGAAGCAAAATTTTAACTTGTGTTGGCAAATTTGTATGCATTTGGTGTTACACCCAACCATAATGTGTGTAAAAAGTCCTTCACTGTGAATAACATGTTCAGCTATATCAGGGGTGTCCAATCTACAGTCCGCGCACGTCAACTTTTGCTTGAGTGTAGTGCACTTCTTAGTTTTAACACCAGGGGGAGCTACTGTTGATCAAGACAGTTGCTCCATCAAAAAGAAAGATCACAGACAGGGTTGCCAGGTTCGTAGTTTTCACGCCAAATTGGGCTTATTTGAAAATCCAGTCGCGGGTGAAAATTAAAGTGTGGCGGGTTGCGTTTTTTTGGGCTACTTTTAAAAATTACAGGGGCAGCCAAAAACAACAAGAAAAGTGGGTGTTGGAAGATTGTATGCAACAATAAGTATGAGGAGAACATAACATAAGGAAGTACAGCATCAAGAGGAGAGCAGGAGAGAGAGAGAGACAGAGAGACAGAGACAGACAGACAGACAGAAGGTGAAGAGAAGACAGTCGCTAGCTAATATGCCAGGTAAACGGGGGAAATACATGTATTGCAAGGTCTGAGAAAAAGAAAAAGGTTTGATATAATGGATTAAAAGTGTTCCTAATAACGAGAAAAAGGCACATTGCAAATACTGAAGATGTGAAATGAAAAAGTCAGTTCCTTTTTTTTTACTAATTATGTTACTATTAAATGTTCTCGACTGGGATATAAAACTGTTATAAAAGAACTAATAATCACTAATGTTACCATATTATTAATGACTGATAATAAATCCCTTATAAACAAAATAGTAAGTCGTACACTCAGTTGTTTTGCCATTTGCTTCAAACATGTGACAGACATATTTTGGGCTAGTTTAAGCTTCTGAAGGGCTGGTTTTAGACTGACTTTGGGCTGGATATTTATGCTGGACCTGGCAACCCTGATCACAAAAAATTTACCCCAAGTTACTAAACATGGCAGAACCAAAGAAGCAAAAGGTAGAGAGTGAGTGCAGAAAATTTCAGACACGGTGGGAGAGTGAATATTAATAATATATCTCATCTGATGCAGATTTGCTCCTTGATCAAGTGACATTTGTCCTGATTTTTGGCACGAGTGACGTTGGATCAGCACCGCAGCTGGATGGCCCGATTTACATACCCAGCGCAGCTGATGCCAGAATAATTTACTAAAATTATATGCACTGCTGTTATTAAGTCCAGTTCAGTCTGTTAATGTTGATAACTGTTTCAAACGAACATTAATAGATGTGTTGCTAAGCCTAATAACTTAAATAACAAGCTTGAAAGTTACCCGTCCCATTTTCCCCTTTATTGTTTTTTCTCTGTGCTGTAAATCTTCTGTAGAAGAAATCTGAGGCTGCTGCTCTGAGAATGAGCTACCAAAGCTTTTTCTGAATAAATCAGTAAAGGTCCATTTATGGAAAGCTGTGACGAAGGCAGTTTTGTCTTTAATTATATTTAACAATATAACATATTTGACCACTTTTAATTGATTTTTCTAACTTTAATACACTAAAGTTAAGGCTACATACCTAATTTCTAGTAAGCGGCCCAGCCCCTCCTATATTTTATGTATGTGGTCCTCAGTCCTCAGTGAAAAAAGTTTGGACACCCCTGAGCTATATGAATGATACACTTTCACCCATTAGGGAATTTTTCTGGTGTACGATATCACGAGTGAACGCTCCTTTCAACACATCATGAAATGGGCCAGCGATGTAGATGAGGTGAGACTTCACACATGATAAAATCATAAAATTACAGCAGAAAAATAGCATTTATTGTTGTCTTTATCTGAGTAACATACATAACATAACACATTAAGGGCAACACAAGATTGACAATACGATGACAGACAAGGATTGTGACACATAAGGGAACATTTAAACCAAACATAATTAGTCATGAGATGAGGGACCAGGGCTGTGGACAGGTGCAGCCAATGACGAGACTAGACATGACGTGATGAGGGTGGAGACAACGTAAACAAAGAGCACATGGATAAGGCTGTGACGGGAGGTTTCACACTAACGTCTGTTCTTTTTAAACACAATCACTATAATACATACAGAACTCAATTATAAGCAATATACAATAAAACTAAATGAATACAGCAAAATATGTGACCCCGCCAGGGAAAACCAGGCCAAAGTCACTGGGCAACTTATTGAGATATCGTGTCAATATCGTGTCACTCACATTAGTGACAAAACTTAGCCGCTCAGTATTATTGCTGTAAATGAAAGATAACAGTCTCAGATATCTATCAGAGTACATATTTTGATCAAAAACAAAACTTAAATTCACAAAAAAGTTGTTTTGAAAAAAGAATGACTTTGACCTGGTTTTCCCTGGCGGGGTCAGATATGGTGCCAAAACAATGCAGCTAATTTTTAAAAAAGTATTGAAAGTTTTGAAAGTTAGAGTATAGATTTGATTGTCAAATTTAAGTATTGAAAACAAAATTTTTACTCTAATACAGTATCAGAGACCTTTGAAGCAAGTGTGTTTGAGATTGTGGAACAGTTCTACATGGTTTTAGGGAAGGCTGTATTGATTGAGGGATGCTAATTAGTAGCATATACACTTGTATTATTTGTTAGCTGCATTAGCCACGTCTAAAGAAGCCATTTTCAGAAATTAAATATGTCTGAACTACATTTAGGCTATGGGGGAATTATGTAATTTAAACCAAAGTACCACTTTATTATTCATGAGGGGGCATTATGTGTCAGACACACAATATGTAAAGTTCTAGAAGCAAATACGCCTGCAGCCAGTACAATCACCTGTTTCTAAACAAGTCTAGTTCTGCTAGTTCCATTTTAGTGCTGGTAATGATGGACTTCATCATTGTAGTCGTAATGTTACAATAATTTAAGCAATAAAAGCAGATGTACAATAATTTTTTGGCAAAGTGTCAGGGAGGGTTGGAGGGAAAACTCTGGCTGTGGTACTACAAAGACATTCAAGATGAAGCTCGAATAACAGGTTGACAATGCAATGATGGATGAGGACCGTGAAGCAAGAGAGAACCTTTAAACCAAACGTATTCAGACCAGGGATGAGGGACCAGGGCTGTGCAATGACGATACACGTGTAGAAATGACGTGATGAGAGCGGAGACAACAGAAGTTAAACAAAGAGCACATGAACACCAGACTGAGACGGGGACGAGGCTGTGATTTCACATAGGCCTTGTCGAATATTGACATTGTACTTATTTTATTATTGATATGAAATTTCTTTTATTATCCTTATTAATATTCATATTATTTAACATGTTACATGTAAAGGTCACGATAAACAGAACTATAGATGTGACCTTAAACATGTAGAATAAAATCTTGTTACATTAAAATACATTAATTCAAGGAATTGAATTAAAATTACAGATGAGTCTTGATGCTAATGTTCTTCCTCTCTCTGATCAGTATGCTCCTGACAAAGTGCAGAGGATCCTTGTTGGGAACAAGTCAGATGAGGAGCAGAAGAGACAGGTGGCCACAGAGCAGGGAAACAAGGTGTGTGCACGCACTGTAAACCGATGACTCAGAAATACAGAATACTTTACCGTACAAACATGCATCTCTTTTTCTTCCTTACCTCTGTAGCTTGCGAAAGCTTATGGAATGGATTTTTATGAGACAAGTGCCTTTATGAATCACAACATTACAGAGGTACACTTTTCCTATTAAATCTCTTTAACAAAATCTTCACTTAAGTATAGTCGATGAGGCTGGACCTGCATTATTTTTAGAAAACTTCATTACTTGTTTTATCCAGTGATACCAATAGCATCCTTCCATCCCGCGGTCATATCACTGAGCACTGGGTAGGGCTCCATCTTTTTTTTTTTTTTTTTTTTTTTTTTTTTTTTTTAATAAATACATTTTGGCCAATTTTCTCCCTTTCCCAATGTGGTAGTCACCAATTAACCCAACCCATTAGTGGCTCTCCCCATCACTTTGCACTGTCCCTGACCCTAGGAGGGTGAAGACATGTACAAGCCTCCTCCACTGCATGCGATGAACCAACATGCTCAGCGGAAAGTGCAGGTCGCTAGTTTGGAATGGACCAATCAGTAGACGCCTGAGCCAGCGGACATTGCAATGTGAGAGTGATAGTGAGAGAGAGAGAGCGCCATCTACCCACCCAGAGAGAGCACTGCCAATTTTTGCTTTCTTGGGCCCCGGCTGTTGATGGCAAACAGCATGACCGGGATTCAAACTGGCGATCCTCTGGTCATAGTGTCAGCGTCTTAGCCTGCTGAGCCACTCGGGGCCCCAATTAGCATCTTTTAATACTGCACAGCAGCTGTGAACATTAGAAGTGATAGTGATCATTTTTTTATATAACAATGTGATGACGATATCAAAAACTATAAAATAAATAAATAAATAAATCTCTTACATACATTAGAATGTTGTGAAATGTTTGTTTACTTAAAGGCTAAACTGTCATATTTGATGTCCATTACATGTAAAGTGACAGATTTCAAGCCTTTTTGAGCCTTTAGTGCTGGTCAATTTGGCTTATCGCTCAAGAAAATCAGAAACCAGAAAGATCAAACAGAACAGGATGTACAATAAAGACATTTTTCACCTTTACCCAGGTAAGACACTTCTGATGTTGTCTCTGGTTCAGAAGTGGCTTTATATTAGCTACAGTGTAGCAGTTGTAGCTCTGAGAGATACACAGTATTTATACTGTTTGAATAGTAATTTACTCAAACTCTCAATGCAATGTTATAATTATTTGAGATTCTGGGTTATTGATTTTCATGAGCTATAAGCCTGATCAACAGTTAAACAAAAAAGGCTGAAATATCACTTTTTTTAATCAATTTCTGCCATGTTCAAATGGTGTAGAAAACCAGCAACCGGAGACAATGTGCATCTGCTACTGAACAGCTCCCTCTACCCGGCCCATCAGTGGAAAGGGATCATAGGATGAGATACACATCTGTTACTCTGTATACATTGTGAGCCCCCTTTCTCCCTGTTGTCCAACAGTCAGGATCCCCACAGTGCAGGTATTATTTCAGTGGTGGATCATTCTCAGCACTGCAGCGACACTGACGTGGTGGTGGTGTGTTAGTGTGTGTTGCACTGCTGTGAATGGATCATGCACAGCAGAGCTGCTGGAGATTTTATATACTGTGACCTCTCACCTCTCACAGATACATCTACCTGGTTTGTTTACCTTGTAGATGTAAAGTCAGAGACAGTAGCTCATCTGTTGCTGGTGGTTATAGGATGCTGCCCACAAGACACTGTTTTGGTTGGTGCACTATTTTCACTCCAGCACCACAATTCTCTGGTGGTCCAGAATATACAGTACAGAGAAACAGATGGACTACAGTCAGTAATTGTACATCTACAAAGTGCACCTGTATGTCATAGTACCCTATGTACCAAACACATGTACTGAAAACCTTTTTATTTTGTCAGCTGTGACTCAGGTGTGGCTGTTCTCTTGCTGTGCTTTAATTTCAGTCCTTTACCCGATTGGCTGAGCTGGTCTTGCAGGCCAATAAAAAGGACCTTGACCTCCTGCGCGTCTCCATCAACGACAAGCTCAGTCTTGCCGCTCTGGAGGATGAGGAGGGAGTGTGTGACGGCAGCAGCGATGTGCAAAAGACCTGCTGGTGCTGAGGACTGGAAGACACAACAGCTTATTTTTTCAGACTGACCTTGTACTTCTGTGGGGCGTTTTTTTTCCAGTGCCATCATTGCTGAATTTATTCTTGGGCTTGGTTTGGTGCCTTCCAGGAGATCACATCTGTAAAGAATAAAGACACTTGTTACGCTTACCTTTCTGTAATGAAGTGTAAGAGATGTGAAGCATTCTCAGTTGTGCTTTCTGTGCGCACCTGTCGCCTTTGGCCACTAGATGGTACTGTGCACGCTCAGTTCGCCTTGCAAAGAAGTTTCTGTTACAATGCAACATCACTCTCAGTGCTGCAGTCATGCTCTGTCTGTTGAAGTCCATTAGGTTGGTTATGTTTGTTTTGGAGGGATATGGCTCACAATTACCAAACCACAGCCACAAATATCAACGAATATTCAACAGCTTGAACATCAATTCCCCAAAATGTTTGTGCTCGTTTGAGTTTTATTTATTTAAATATCTTCTGAGGGCAGTATTGCATACAATTGGTTCTGTGAGGCGACCAATCAGAACACGGAGGGGTGTAGTCATGACAACGTTGAATCCGGCACCAACTGTAATTGCTATGAACGCAAGCAGGACAACTAGCGCTTGACTGGAAGAGCAAACTGCAAAATAAAGTGTTAAGTGAAGCTGTAACAGCAAGCTTGCTGAAACTGAAGCTTGCTAAGTTACCTAACATTAAGGTGTCATGAGATTAGAGGCTCTGATTCCAGCGTTTCAGGCATTTACTAGTCTCCATCTATTACTACACTGGTTAGGTTAGCTAGCTAGCATGTTATGGCTCATTTAAAGGTAATAAT